>VZTO01007589.1:5000-52848 GCA_013400615.1 Syrrhaptes paradoxus | reverse complement strand
CAGTGAGGGTGACAGAGCACTGGAACAGGCTGCCCAGAGAGGTGGTGGAGTCTCCTTCTCTGGAGACATTCAAAGCCCGCCTGGATGCGTTCCTGTGTGATCTGATCTGGGTGTTCCTGCTCCGGCAGGGGGATTGGACTGGATGATCTTTCGAGGTCCCTTCCAATCCCTAACATTCTGTGATTCTGTGATTCTGTGAAGGCACAACTTTGGGTTTTAGGAGAAGAAACAGTCAATAAATAACATTAGTCATACTGCATCCTGGCAGAGAGAGCTGGGAGGGAGAGGAGACAAAAGACGCAGTGTTGACTTAATCCCACGAAGGGCTGGATGGTGCAGGGATCCCTCCACCCCAGCAGATGTTCCCCAATGGTTATCGCTGAGCTGTTCTGCTGGAAATGTTTCCTCTCGAACTTCCAACCCCAGAGATGCTTTATGCAGACTGCAGAGCCCACCACGCAATATGGGGTCACCATCCCTGGAGGGGGTCAAGAAACATGTCGATGTGGTGCTTGGGGACATGGGTTGGTGGGGTTGGGTTGATGGTTGGACTTGATGAGCCTTGAGGTCTTTTCCAACCTTAGTGATCCTATGAAAGGGGGTGGGAGGAAAGGACAACCTGGCCCAGTCCGTACCTGGGGTCTCCTGATGTTGGGTGGCTCTTTCTTTCAACTCATCCAAACCATTTCGCAAGTGGGTGCCACATCCCAGGAGGACCGCAAAGACGTGGCGGCAGGTTTTTTGGGCAGTCAGCCCTCCTCAGTGCCTCAGCGGGTTTCGGAGCAGAAGGGGTACCCACAACTGCACCGCGGGTGGCTTCTGCTGGGACGAGGGACGAGAAGGACCCAGCGTACAGCTCATCTTCTGGCTGTGCCCAGGCTCGGGGGCAGCCGGAGGGGCCCCGCACGGCGCTGAGGGTTGTTTTTTGGCGGAGGTCGGGCCGCCAAGGACCAGCCACACCCGAGGGCTGCGTGGACCTTCCAGGAGCCGCTGTGGGGTCGCGCCCCACCGCCCCGAAACCAGCGGCGACGACACAGCTCGTCCATCCGCCGGCAGCCTCCAGAGCACCCCGGAGCCGCCGCCGCAGTCCCCGCCCGTCCGGGGCGGAGCGGGGCCCATGGCGGGCCGCCTCCCCGGCCGCAGCCCGGCCCCTCGGCCGAGCCCGCCGCCCGCCCCGCGCTCCCGCCGGCAATCCCGGAGCCGCCGCCGGAGCCGCCCGCAGGTAGGAGCCGCCCTCGGGGACGGCTGGTGGGAGCGCGAGGCCGCTCGCAGCCTCCCCTGCGGAGCCTTCAGCGCGCTGTCGCCGCCCTGTCGCGACCCCCGCGCCCTCATCGCTCACCCTGCCCTGTCTCCTCCCCAGGCGGGTGCCCCAGGTGGCGGGTGGCGGCCGGGGAGCCCCGCGGGCGGCNCCTGGGGCCGGCGCCGGGGCCTGCCCGGTGTGGGGGGGCCGCAGGCGCTGCAGCGCGGAGGGGGAGCTGCGGGGAGGCACGGGGTGGGTCCGACAGCCAGAGCCGCCTGCCCCGGGGCTCGAAGGACCCGGTTATGGAGGAGACCTCCTCTCCTAGGTCGCGATGTCGGCCTCTCGCCCCGGAGCCCCTCCGCGGCATCCCGCCAGGGGTGAGGGGAGGGCGGCAGCGTGCCCTCGGGGCCTCTTGGCGCGGTGAGGCCGCGGGGGGACAGATCCTGGCTTCCCCCAGCCCCTCGGGGTGCTGGCACACGGGCCGTGTCCCGGTGCAGCCCTGGGAGGGGAGGAGGTGCTGGGGAAGGCTGTTGGGCTGTGCTGGGGTCCCTCGGAGAGGAGGGAAGGAAGCTTGTCCTTACAGCAGCCTGCCTGTGCCAGACCTTGGATTCGGAGCCCTTGGGCTGTGAAGGTTGGAGGCATTCTGAGCTGATGGGTTTTTTTGTGGGTTTGTTTTTTTTTTACACAAACCCTCTCAGACATCTAAGTGACCTCCAGGTTTGTCTGCTCACCGTATGCCGTAAGGACGCACAGGTGTGTGGTGAATGATGAACAGCTGCTCCCTGTGGAGGAGGGGAGCGTGTGGAAGGTGTGTTGGGTCTTGCTCAGAGGGTTAAAATCACCTAAAAGAAGGAGACTTGGTTCTTGCTGACTTTCTGCACTTGAGCAGAATGAACAACTTGGCTCCTGTTTTCACTGCTGTACTGTTAAAATTCTTTTCTTGTGCTGTTCTTCATGCCAAGCTGTCTGCATTTGCAGCGCCTGGGTTGTGGAAGTCAGTGCAGTTGTCTCATTTCCCCTTTCAAGACTCTTTGTGCTGTAGTGTTTGCTCTCTGGATGCAGAGCAGGGATGTGCGCTTATCTGAATACCAACGCTTTCAATTGTTTTGTCTTCTTGGAAGAAATGGCACGTCCACAGGTTTCCTCTCCTCCCCCAGTCATTTCCTGACAGCTTGAGATTGCAAGGTTGCGGTTTGGCCCAACAGAGGCCTTTCAAGGTCCTGATCCTGCGGTCCAAGCTGAATGGGAATAATGATATTTTGTCCCGGCTCAAGGAGACTTGGAAAGGCCTCCAGTTGCCTGGCTCCCTCACCGCGGTGCCGGCAGGTTGCAGGTGCAGTCACCCGAGGTACAGGGATGGAGGCGGGTTGAGAGGGGTGAAAGGGAAGCACATTGGGAATGGGTGGGGAGAGAAGGGTGGAGTGAGTGGGAGGAGGGAGGAGACGAAAAGAATCATAGAATCACAGAATCATTCAGGTTGGAAAAGACCTCAAGGATCATCAAGTCCAGCAGTCAGCCCAACCCCACCCAACCCACTAACCCCTGTCCCCAAGCACCGCGTCTACACGTTTCTTGAACACAAAAAAGCAGACTGATGAAGCCTAAAAAGCCATGAACTGTAAGAACAGGTATAGATTACCTTGCATGGGGTTTAATGCAAGATTTAAAGCTGAGGTTGCCTCTGGACGGTCATGCCTGCAGGGGAGAGGTGTCTGATAGAGCAGCAGGCTTTCTGTAGAAGTGCTGTTTGCTCAGGCCGGAGGTGTTTGCCTTTGGCAGGTGTGCCGCGCTGGTTTCCTCTGTGCAGGAGAGGAGAGAAGCCTGCTCTCTGCCTGCAGAAAAGCCTCCTCTCTGCAGCACCAAGGAGCTGCTGAGCTGTGCTCCCCCGTGCAACATGGGGACACGTCTGCTCACGGGAGTGCTCTTTGCTGGGGTGACCAAGGTGCTCCCTGGTGCCATGAGGAGAGGTCCAAGCTGTCTCTCCTGCAGAGAGGAAAAGCCTGGCGGGGTGTTGGGCCAGTCTGCTGTAATGGTGGGGGGTGTGCCAGCATCCTCCTCTCGGTTTCCTGAGCTGGGGCAGATCCAGGTAGCAGGGGAGGAAACTTCTGCCCTCCCTGTCTTATTTCCTGCGCTCGGTGAGAAGTGGCTGGGGTTAGCAGTGGTGGCAGTCATCCCATTTCCCACAAGAGCTGGTGGCCTGTCGGTTTTGGCACCACGGTACCGCAAGAGTGGACTTTGCCTGGCTGAGCCACTGGAGGTGGCCACAGCTTTGTCAGGGAGAGCCTCCCCGAGGTGGTCTTGGCCCAGATGAATGTTCTTAGAGGTGGTTCAGTGTGATCTCCTTTGCTACACAAAAGTCTGTCTCTGAAAATATCGAGGGACATGGTTTAGTGAGAGCTATTGATAATAGGTGAACGGTTGGACTGGATGATCTTTTAGGTCTTTTCCAACCTTGGTGATTCTATGATTCTAAGAAGTTTTAAGCCCTCTGGACATGACGGACAGGCTGGTCACAGGCTTGGCCACTGTTCAACAGGCGGAGGCTGTTCCCTGCTCTGCTCAGTCCCTTGTGTTTGCAACAGGTTTGCATGAAGTGAAACAGTGTGGTGGCACCTTCCTCCTGTAGGTCACCTGAGCACCCTGCAAACAGCAATTTATGGTTGTAGCAGCCTGGGAGACTAGTAAATAAACATAACTAATTCCTACAAAGAAGGAATGCTGGCAAAGCAGCGGTGGACACCACAGAAATGTCAGAGTGTGATTGCTTACCTTCTGTTTGTCTGCAAATGATTTCCACAGGTGTAAGTGGAGCCAAAGGGCTGACTTGGTAGTTCATACCATTGACAATCTCCGTGTCAGAGAGAGCCACCTTAGAACAGTGACAAGAGCCAAGCCATAGGTACTGCACGTAGCTTGTAGCTCATCCTCTGGCCCATCATCTCGTTGCTGCTTCCTGGGCTTTGGTGGCTCATAGGAGGGGGAGACGACCTCTGTTTGCCTCGTGACTACTGGAGGAGGCACAAGGTCTGTGGCTGAAGAGGTTGGTGAGGGGATGCAGTCCCGAGGAAGCTCAGTGTGCTATTCCACACTCCCTAAAAAGTTGCAGGCCTGGGGTGTTGTTCTCATTGCTGACAAGATCGGACTGCTTGGTGTTTATACTTCCGCTGCTGGTGCCCGCTTCTGTAACCAAAGGACATGCTGCGCTGGGGGCGATGCACACCTCTCCCAAAGTGTAGAGGTGCAAAGTGCAGTGAAGAAAGGAGCTCATGCTTCCAAACAGTGGGTAAAAGAGGGGTAGAAGGAACAAGAGAGGTGAAAGACAAGGTGAACAGGTGGGAAAAGCCCTGTGGGAAGCTCTTTTGCTTGAGGGTATGTTTTGTGTTTGTTGGGGAAAAAAACAACGGCAGGGTAGCAAAGGAAGGGAAACTTGGAACGGCTGGGGCCTTCCAGGGCACACACTCTAATCCATAAATGACAGAAGGAGACATAATCCATAAATGACAGAAGGAGACAATATAACCGGGAATAACTGCTCTGCAAAGTCTACTCTGCGAGTGCCAGGCTTAGTCTGACTTTCCTCACCTTCAAAGCTGTACGTCCACGTGGCATAGCTGTCTCTTTTCTTCACCAGGTTTTGCCACATGGCATATTTGTCTCTTTCTTTGCCAGGTTTCACCTCCCTGTTACGTGTTCTTTGCCACTCCCAGCACTTACATTGTATTCCCAGTAATGGGATAAACCTTCCGGGCAGACTTCCTACCCCCTTCTGTTGTAATGTGTGTCTTGGCTTTGCTTGCTCCTACACATTGGAAGTGCTCGAAGGCATTTGTGTTTTTGGAACTGAGGAGCAAACAGAACACCTCTGCAGACCTCTATCAATTTATTAAAACGCTCAAGATCGCTGTCTCTTGTGGGAGACACGCGCTCTGCTTGTTGCTGGTTCAGGCAGCGGTCTGTAGGTTGGGGTGGTGAAGGTGGAGGATCGTCACCGGACAGCCTGACTTTCTGGGCTTTGCCACAACATTAGCTGTGTATTCAATGCAGAGCGAGGAGGTGGTTTCAGAGACTCTTTCATCACAGCATAGCTGAAGCAGGGAGAGCTTTGATGTGTTTTGTTTTATGAGGAAATCAATAGCCTTCCTCGTTTTCTATCAACTCTCCACTTCAGGGTTTGGCTGGAACTGGGGTAAGTGCCATTCTCCCAGACCGAAGGATTGGCTAAGAATGCAAGGGGAAAATACGCCCTCGTGGTGATGGTGTGGGACTGTGGCATCGGGTCTGTGTTGAGACTCTCTGCTAGAGGCTTCCCGTGCATCCTGGGAGAGGTCTGGCTAAAGTGGCCCCAGTCTTGAGCATCTCTGCTCTTGGAGAGGCGGGAAGGCACCTGCCCTGGGATGTGGGCAGTCTGATCCTTGGCTGCTCCTGGCTGTTCTCACCGCCTGCTGACCCAGCTCTTTCTTTCTGAACTGGGTGCTTACCTTCTGCCTTACCCAGCTCCTGCCTCTCCCTCCTTTGCTTGGTGGAGGCTGGGGGCTATGACTGCCCAAGCCCTGCTCACGGAACAAGTGGGACCTCAGGGAAGTCAGTGTGGGGCCGACGTGGGTGTGTCGGTCAGAGCACAGCGCTGTCGAAGCCTGCATAACACCCCTTTAGTCCTAAGGTGGCCAACCGTATTTTTTATTTCTTCCATAACATCCAGGAGCCTGGTTTTGAAGCAGGACGTACCTGGTTTGTACAACGCCAAATGCAACAAAAGCAGACTCGGCCCAGAGGAGTTTACAGTCGACGTCTCTGGCTGTAACACAGCAGCTCAGCAGTGGTTCCTCAATGGCCTGTAAGTACTCACGTGTGATGGAGGGTGAAAGTTGTGTGGCAGCAGGAAGCAGCACACCAAGGACACTCTTTGAAGGACAGTAAGGTGCAGAGGGGTCCTTGGAACCCAGTGCTGCTGCAGGAGTGTCTCTGGGAAGGATATGTTGCCAGTCACACAGTCTTCCTACCAAAAAAAGGCTGAAAATATATATATGTTTGCAGAATTGATAACAAATTAATTTTATGCAATTGCAGTAGATAGCTCCTCAGAGAATCTTGGAGGAGTGTAAGAGGGAGACAGAGTGAGCAAGCAGATGCCAATACAGCCCTTTCTGCCCCTGTTTTTTTGATGACTAGAAGGTTTCATTCCTTTGGTGCATTTTGCCCACCTCCGTTAGGTTTGTGTTGGCCAGAGCATTTCATTAGTATACTGAAAGGATTTGCAGCATGTGAAGTCAGACAAGAAATATGTGTGGATGTTTCTCTGGGTGAAAGCATTGCCTCTCGGCATTGTTGCGGGATTACTGAAGCATCTCCTGCTTCCCCCACTCGGAACCTGGAGATGTCTTTACCTTTTCCCATTCCTCTCATATAAATAAATGAAAATGGCATTTGGGCACTGCACACCCTGGAGATGGTAGATGGGTACATGGAGCAAGCAGAGTGTCATAGCCTGCTGATGGAGGGGGGGTGTTCTTTTCCTGTCACCCTACTATTTATGTATTTGCAAGTCTCTGGCATGCCTTGTCTCGTTGTGCGCTCAGGCCAGGAACCTTGAGATAAACCTGAAACCACTCTGCTTTGTTCTGTTGGCATTTGTGGCTTGTGGATGGCAGGTTATGTAATGTACTGGGTTGCATCCGGTCAGTTGCAGTGATTAGGTATCAAGTGACTGTGGTTATTTTTGCTTTTAAAAGCAAAAGAGAGCTATAGCAGGCTCCCCTTGAAAGGCAAATTGTGTTTGTTCCCCTTTGATTGTTGCTGACTGGCAGCAATTCTTTACGACTTGCCGAATGATTTGAGCAGCATCCTCCTTCTCCCAGTGCTTCTGGCTCTGTACCTGTTCTCTGAAATGACTCGATGGCCTCGCGCTGTGAAATGCAGGAGTGTTGCTCTGGCTTATTACACGGCTTGTGTAGGGGCCCTTGAAATGTGTCTGCGTGCTCTAGTCTTAAAAAAGACGTATGACTGCTAATGTAGTAATTTTGATCTTCTTTACGTTCAGGTCCTCTGGCAAAACCAACTTCAGGAGGAGCCTGTAACTTTGCTTGGCAGATGAAATTAAGATGCTTACATTAAATGAATCTTGAGCAAGCAGCAGTATGTGTTCGGTGAGCTGTCTGCTGTAACTGAAGCGTGTCAATTAGAGGAAAGGGAGCTTAATTGGTTGAGGAGGTGTAGTGGGACAGTGGTAATAAAAGCAGAGCAAATGGCTGATCATCTGAGCAGGCTTAGAGAGAAAAATGGGAATGGAGGTAATGGCGTAAGCCTTCATTGACAGAAAATTCTCAGGACACTCCCTGTGGCAGTGCTCATGTTAAACCCTTTGTGGTTCTGCACCTTGACCCATCATAGCTGGCAGCAGGAGTGCACCTCGGTGGGGCTTTCACACAACTGGTGTGAAACTGTGAGTCAGGAGGGACAGGAAAGCCTTTGGGAAGGTGGGCTGACTCTGGCTGGGGTCAGCTGCAAATCTGAAAGCACGGTTTGTATTAACTTTGTGAATCTGTTGCACCAGGAGGGCTTTTTGTCACCAAAAGCCTTCCCATGCAAGCCCTAGAAATAGAAGACAAAGGGGTATGTGCAGTTACCAACTGCCCCCGGGGCGCGGTGTGTTTATTTGGGAAAACACTGTCTAGCAGAGGTGGCTGCGGTCACCAGCTGGATTTGGCTGCTCAGATTTGGTGTCACTGGTCACGGCAGCAATGCAGAACAGAGCTGTGGAGGAGAAGGCTGGCTTTGTGTCATCCCCGTGGAGCACCTAACTGTCAAAGAAACAGTTTCTATATTTCCCATGGAGAATTAAAGTTATTCTTCCTATTGCTCTTGGCGTTTTATTTTGGCTCAGCTGCTGTGGTGCGTGCTGCAGGGGAGGCTGTCATTTGGGTTCCTCATTCTCTTGTTCCTGGCTGCTGATAAAGGTGCTGGTCGTAGGATGCACAGGGGCTTCCCAGGTTGGAGACACAAACATCAGGGCTGTCCCTGAAGGGGACAGGTTACCCCAAAGGCAACTGCTGAGAAGATCTGCTGAACACCAAGGGCAAAGCTAGGCAGGGTTGGCCCATGTTGGGGTTTCTCCTTTGGAGGAAAGTGACGTTGCCTATAATTTTGTTCCTGCTACCCAAATAACACAGCAGGGAGTAAATGAGAAATGCCCAGGATTTAATAAATCCAGGAATCAGAATTCTGTTTTTAAACCATCCTCTGCCTGTATGGGGCTGTTCAAACGTCTTCAAGCATATGTAGGATGTACCAATGGACAGCATTGAACAGTGTTGCCATTTGGGGACATGGAAGAAAGGGACCTTTCTTTCCTGCTTTTGGTATTTCATCCATGAGATGCAGATGGCTCGCTCCTGCTGCATGGGCTGTCAGGGGCCAGCAACACCACTGCTCCAGCCATTGCAGCCCTGCTCTCCTTCCAAGGGTGTGCCAGATGGTACTTGTTCATGCTGTCCTGCACACGGAGCCTGTCAGAGGAGGGTGCTTAGCGGCAGCATCCTTTCCCAGTCAGTTCTTGGTGCTTGCTGCAAGAGGCGGGCTTGCACGGAGCTCCGCACCCGTCAGTGTGAACCCAAGCAGCCGTGATGAGAGGTGTGCTGGGGGAAGGGGATGTTCTCTGGGTGTTTCTTTGAACCAGCTGAAATGACCGTGTTTCTCTGAACGACAGACCTGGCTTCCCGTCGGGACCCTGCGCTCTCTGCACATCGCTCATTTAATATGCAATGATTTTGGACATGATTTTCTGTTAGTGGTTGGTAGCAGGGGGTTCTGCATGGCATAGTGAAGATTAAACACAGGGCTGTTGTCCAGGGGAGTGGATCCATAGCCATGTCGCACTGACTTTGGTGAGGTGGGTGCCAGTCCTGCCCCCACTCCGTTACAGAGCTCAGCACAGAGTAATGGTTATCGGGACAACATTTTCCTGTTTGCCCCACCTCATCTGGGCGTTGAATCCCCATCCCTGTGCTCTGTGTCTGGGGGAAAAGTGTCGTGCCGCCTCCCTCTCTGCATGACAGACAGTGCTAAAATAGCTTGCGAAGACTCTGCGGTTTCTCAGCTATGCTGGAAGGCAGAAGAGCTGTGGCAACCTGTTAATGAAGACAAGTGTTATTGCTAGTGTTTGCTTTTATTGCATAAATGAATCCTTTTGTGCTTTTCTGAGGGTGAAGGGTAAATAACAAGATCTGCCATCCCCTGACCTGAAAGAGTCCTATTGCCTTGGGATAGACCATCTGCCGCTGTAGAAAAGAGGAGAGTCGAGCAACTGCGTTAAACAGCAATTACCTTGGAAACATGGACTGTAATAGGAGGTGACATTACCTACCTGCTCCCCTTCAGCCAAAACGGGAGCGGCAAACTCAGCTACAGCTATGGCTCCAGGCCAGCATTTGGGGACCGTGCTGCCAGAGTCCGGAAGGGACGTGGCCCTGCCACGGGTGAGGTAGCTTCCGTGTGGAAGTGCTCTTTGGCATTGCCAGTACTGGTATCAGAGCAACGGCCACCACCAGCTAGGGGATGCTGCTGTGTATTGATGCGCTGGGGGAGGAAAAGGCAAGGGCAGCACTTTACGGAACAGCCGCTGCAGCCGGGGCTGTGCAGGGAAGGGAGCCATGAAATGCTTTGTGTCTGTTGTGCGGGAGGAGAGGAATGGAGATGAGGTGGGTGGAGAAATCTGGTCCAACCTCATTGATAATTTCTTCTGATCTGTTACATCTGAACATTCCCCGGCAGTGTGCGCTGGCAGCCCAGAAACCCCCCCGTGTCCTGGGGGCATCAGAAGAAGCATTAGCAGCAGGTCGAAGGAGGTGACTCTCCCCCTCTGCTCCACTCTCGTGANAAGAGGGCAGATTTAGACTAGATCTGAGGAAGAAATGTTTTCCTGTGCGGGGGGTGAGGCAGTGGCCCAGGTTGCCCAGAGAAGCTGTGGATGCCCCATCCCTGGAGGGGTTCAAGGCCAGGCTGGATGAGGCTTTGGGCAACCTGGGCTGGTGGGAGGTGTCCCTGCCCATGGCAGGGGCTTGGAACTCGATGATCTTTAAGGTTCTTTCCAACCCAAACCATTCTGTGATTCTGTGATTCTATGATCATGCTAAAGATCTGTATACACACTGGAGTTGATGGCCTTTTAAATTGACATATTTAATACTTGCATCATTTAATGCTCCCTGTCTGCAATTCTCTCACTTCCCAGGCCAGGAAAGAGATGCTATCTGATTGCTTTTCTGTCTTTTAAGGTTTGCGATTCAGCCTCACTCGAGGCTGGCTGTACAGATGGCACCAAATCATGGTCTCATGGTTTTGTGCAAGTGTGGCATGGCTCAGGGTGCTGCCAGGGTGTTGATTTGTACGCCTGGCAGGTGATGTGCAGGGAAAAGGGGACAGCTGACCCGCAGCGGCAAGTACGAGTCTGGAGAGCCTCGCCTTGGGTGGGCTGGAGAGGGTGGGAGATGGTGGCTGGGGCCCTGAGCAGTGTCTGGCAAGGGTTGCCTTTGCAGCCCAGGGCTGTCTTGTGGGGGCAGCGAGCTGGGGGCTGGCTGTGGCACGGTGAGGGTGGGCCCCAAAAATGCCTGCCCTGCAGCAGGCTGTGGGAGGGAGGAGGAGGCAGAGCACAGGGGCACAGGTGCCCTGGTGAGAGCAAAGCCGGAGCAGGGAGCCCTGCGTTGTTCGCTCTCTGTCTGTGTCTCCTGGCTGCGTTGGTGCCTGCAGTGCCATTTCTGGAGGAGGACGGAGCATGAGGAAGTATTTGATCCATTGTCAAAGGGCTCACAGGGAGACAAAGGAGACTCTGTCTGCAGCACAGCAACATAGCAGCGTTTCTGAATCGCACACATTACAGGGACAGCCCCAGCATCTCACATGCTCATCCAGCGGCATCTTGCCTGGAAGACAAACAGACTCCCTCAGGAGGTGGCTGATGCAGCATCGTTATGCTCCACACAGGATTTCACAGCACCTGCGTGCCAGGAGCTGATCCTGGTCATAATGCCTTGTCCTGACAGTGCCCTGGGTACCGGCACTGGAGCGTGGCTCCACTCTGGGTGCTGCCGAACGCTATTTTTAGCTGTCGCCAGGATGGGAGCTGGGCATGTGCTTTGTTGGGATGAGGAGGCAGCACGTGCATCCTTCTCTGCTCGTGCTGCAGGCTTTGCTGAGGCAGTGTGTGTAGAATTGGTAATGACCCCAGGAAGGAGGGTCCCTTGTCTCCTGCCTATGGGAAGTATCAGGGACCCCCACCACGGGTCTAGCGGTGTGACCTTGCACAAAATGCTGAAGAAAATTATTTTGAAAACCACCCAAATTCTACAGGTGTGTCTGAAAAGTCCTCCCCCTCACCCCAGGCTCTTTATGCGTTGGTTTTATGCACAGTGTGGATGATGCTGCCTGCGTGCAGCAGCTTAACCCCTCATGCCAGTAATGACGGTGTGAAAAGTTTGCAGCGCCCGCTGCCTGGCCGTTATGAGTTTGATCTGGGGGTGGTTTGACACCTACTGTGTGGCTGCTCTTCCTGCTTTCAAAAGAGGGTGACAGAGTAGGGTCAGTACCTGTGTCCTCCTTCCTTTGTTTTGACTTTGTTCTTTGTTTCTAGCAGGTATGGATGGGAAGAAATGCAGCGTATGGATGTTTTTACCTCTTGTGTTTACCCTGTTTACATCAGCCGGATTATGGATAGTGTAAGTTTCCTTCTGCTGGTTATTCGGAGAGTAAGTGAGGCTGGGGCAGTCAGAGGTATGGCTGTAGTGTGGGCTGCCTGCCTCTCAGCACGGAAAGTCTTTTGAGGATGCTCTGTCCTTGACTTAGTGTGGGCCTGGGAAGGGACGTGATGGGGCAGGGGCCACTCTGTGCCCGTTCATGGCTTGGAGGATCACATTTTTAGCCCTGAGTTTCTCTGCTCCCCAGGCGAAGTTTCTGACCTTGCCTCCTTGCTGGCACGTGTTACTGGGAGCTGCCTGAAAAGAGGAGGCAGGCAGCAACGCAAAAATGCTCCTTCCTGATCTTTTCTTTAAATATCTTAGCAAAGCTCTTGGAGAAGTGCTTAGGCCCTGCTTTGGGGGTGGAAACTCAAAATCTGCAGTGTCCAGCACCACACTGACAACCTGCTGGTGGTTTAATGCTGACACCTCCCTTTGTCACTAACACATCTTACCACAGTGCATTTCCCTCAGCTGGGCTCTCCCCAAGCATCCAGGCAGCGTGAATCTGGGAGTGATAAATGTGCAATCAGCAGCTACGCTCGGCCTGAGAAGCAGCTGTATTGTAGGATATAGCTTTGGCCATAGTCTGTGGATGTTGTTTTTCTGCAGCAGGGGCAGCTTAAGCCATTTGTCTGACCCCTGTTGCTGCTTGTTCTTCTTGTCCCATCCCCTCTGTTTGCATTCAAACAGCTTTTGTGGTGGGGGGAGCATGGTGAACCAGATGAATCAAATGATTCAGATTAAAAATGAAAACACTCCCCATGGTGGTTATTTTTTAAGGCAGCTAGGTTCAGTGGCCCTGTTTGCCTGCCTGACTGTGCGAAACAGATGGAAGACAAAGGCAGGGCACATAGTTAGGCTGGGAAGTGAGTAGTGAGGAAAATTGCCTGCTTGAGCAGAGAGAAACCCCGGCTGCCTCCAGCAGGTCCTGCCAGTGGGCTTTGAGGCACTTAACGTGTTGTTTGAGTGATATTTGGAATTGAAGCCAGTGTGAGGTTTTCATAGTTTTCTTTTTTTTCCTTTTTTTNTTTTTTTTTTTTTTTTTTTTTGACAGGTACTTTATAGCAGTAGAAGATAACAAAATTCTGCCACTGAATGTTCCAGATAGGTAAGAGCTGGTTGTGAGCTTTACTTTCAATTACTTGTTTCTTTAAAATCATAAACCAACAAAAGCTAAATGGGAGAGAAAATCTTGAATCTTGGTTCTTATGTGTTTATGTCTCTTAGGAAACCTGGTTCCAAAAGACCACCTTATATAAGGTAAGTGAAGAATTTTCTTGCAACTGTTGTTCTCATGAATGGTTGTTATTTATGTGTCTTTGCCATTCTGGAGTTACAATGATACGTACTTTGTTTTCCAAGTATTGCAGGTGACGCACCTCCTGCAAGCTGCGTGTTCAGCCAAGTCATGAACATGGCGGCGTTTCTAGGTAGGAATCACAAGGAGAATGTTTCTTTCTCTCTCATAATTTAAGAAGTCGCTGAAGCATAAGTAGTATCGCATACATATCGTTCTTGGATCTGATGATGTGAAATCCTTTAAACTGTGATTACTACTCATTAAGACAGGTTTATTTTGTCTTCATTTGTAGAAAGATAGAGTGCAGCTAGATGCATTTAAACTTTGTTGGTTTCTGATTTATTCTCCTGTTTTTAATTGTCTAATCTTAGCCTTGAATCTGTTTTTCATTGCATGGTGGGTTTTTGTTACGTGCTGTGAATGTGAGATAATTCCCTGGGAATACTGTCAAATGCATCAACTGATTATGCAAAATAAAATCCGTGCTTAAGTCCCCCCCCCACTCCTGCCTAAATTCCATTACTGAATCTGTGGAAGTTTAGTGGCATTTTCCAGCAGTGGAAGTAAGGAGGAAACACCACAAAGAGAATAAATATCTGAAAAGTACAAATACTTGAAAAAAGATGTCTATGTTTGGTTCTTAAAACTGTTTTTTACCTTCACCTTTATATATTTTCAACAAATTATTGCAAACTTAAATGGCAAATAACTTATTATTTTAACCTTGATTTGTTCTTCTTTAGTAGTACTTGCATTTATCTTTTCCTAGATGGAGTGATTTATTGTGGTCTCAGTTTTGCTCTGAGCTGTTCTCTTGAAGTGTGGGTTCCACCCCTGCTGCCTGTGAAAGGCGTGATGTTTCTTCTCGGAAACCTGGGAGATTCAGTCGAGTTGAGCTTTGAAATTAATGCAGACCTGTACGTGTACAAGTCAGATACTTCAACAATCTTAATCTGACATAATGAAAAGGAGGTTTGGCATGTATGTAAAACCTGGTCAAATACTTTTAATCAGGAACCTTGACATGATCTTCCTTATTTTCAAGAGTCACTTTAGAGTGGAGTTCAGGCATCCTTACACTTTGTTTCTGTATATGGTTTTGTTTCAAGTTTAGATGTTCATTTATATATTGAGCCGGGGTCTCAATTAGTAGAAATAATTCTGCCTCCAGCTGGTGCTGAGGCAGGATCTTGCATACCTGTTATTTATATGCCTGAGAGTAGTGAACGCACGCCTCCCTTTGCAGCTCCTCCCAGGTCAGCCCCCTTTCTGCAGAGATGTTCAAGTCCCAGCGAGTCCACGGGCTTTACGAGAGGGCAGGAATTGGCTTGATGCTTGCTCACCGCGTGAACTGGATGGATGTGAGGATATTAGTCGTGTGATTGTGAGGGGAGCAGCTGCTGTGAGGAACAGCAGGCAGACAAAAGACGTGCAGCTTTTTGAAGCTGAGCTGTACTGTATGCTTCCGATGCTGCTTCTCCCCATTGCAAGAACTATAACCAGGGAACCTTCAGGCTGCCGATGTGTCACGAGAGATTGAACCATAGAATAGAATCACAGAATCATTCAGGTTGGAAAAGACCTCAAGGATCATCAAGTCCAACTGTCAACCCAACCCCACCCAACCCCCTAACCCATGTCCCCAAGCACCACATCCACACGTTTCTTGACCCCCCCCAGGGATGGTGACCCCACCACTGCCCTGGGCAGCCTGTTCCAATGCCTCAGCACCCTTGCAGTGAAGACATTTTTTCTAATACACAAACTTTCAAAAACTGAGTGATTTTTTTTGTGATGGTAGGTGGTCCTGGCTACCAACCATTGTTGGCCACTCAGCAATGAAATTCTTGAGTGTAAACATTTTGGTGTAATGAGAAAAAAGGACAGGAGAGTTGCTACCCTGGATTTCACGACAGCAAACTTTAAGTTACTCAGGGAGCTATTTAGCAGAGAAACCTGTGAATCTGCTTGTGAGGGCTTAGCAGTCCGCTGGTCAGTTTTTGAGAACCACCAGAGGCACAGGAGCAGGCAATTGCCGTGTGTTGAAAGTCAAGCGAGCGGGGCAGAACACCAGCTTGGCTGAAGAGGGAGCTCCTTGTGGAGCTCAAGAAGAAAAAGAAATTGTACAATCTTTGGAAGCAAGGTCAAGCTTCGCAGGAAGATTACAGAGCTGTGGCTTGTATATGCAGGGAGATGACACGAAAGCCCAAAACTCAGTGTTGAAACTGGCCAGTTTTGTTTCAGATGAAAAGAAAGGCTTTTTAAAATATGTTAATAGCAAGAGGAGGTCTAAAGAAAATATTGGACTGCATCTTGTTGAAGATGGTCCCCTGACTAATAGGGATGAAGAAAAAGTAGAGACATTAAATGCTTTTTTTTGCCTCAGTCTTTAATAATATTGATAGACCTCAGGCTGCCCAGCCCCTGAGTCTGAGGACCACGAGTGTGGGAACAGTGACTATCCTTTTGTGGGTACTAAAATTGTCAGGGACCCATCTGAATGCTCACAAGTCCACAGGGCTTGATGGGATCCATCCCAGAGTACTGCAGGCAGTGATGGATAATAGGGCAGGACCCCTCTCAATCATCTGCCAAAGGTCTGAGGAGGTCCGTGCTCTCTGGAAGCTAGCCGGTGTTATTCCAATTTACAAGAAGGGCAAGGAGGAAGACCCAGGAAACTACAGACCTGTTAGTCTAACCTTGGTTCTTAGAAAAACTGTGGAGAAGATCCTACTGGGTGCTGCTGAAAGGCATTTAAAGACCGATAAAATCATCAGGCACAGTCAACGAGGGTTCACAAAGGGAGAGTCCTGTTTAACCAATTTGAGTCCTGTTTAACCCTCACTATGCGGGCGGTGAGGCAGTGGCCCGGGGTGCCCAGAGAAGCTGTGGATGCCCCATCCCTGGAGGGGTTCAAGGCCAGGCTGGATGAGGCTTTGGGCAACCTGGGCTGGTGGGAGGTGTCCCTGCCCATGGCAGGGGTTTGGAACTCGATGATCTTTAAGGTCCTTTCCAACCCAAACCATTCTGTGATTCTATGATATCCTTCTACGGTAAGGTCACCCACCTAGTAGATGAAGGGAAGGTGGTAGATGTAGTTTTTCTGGATTTTAGTAAGGCTTTTGATACTGTTCCTCACAGCATCCTTCTGGATAAGTTGTCCGGCTGTGGGATGAGTGGGTTCATGGTGTGCTGGATGAAGAACTGGCTGAAGGACAGAGCTCAAAGGGTTGTAGTGGATGGGGTTACATCTGGCTGGTGACTGGTCATCAGCCGCGTTTCTCAGGGCTCAATCCTAGGGTCAGTGCTGTTGAAGATTTTTGTCAACGATCTGGATGAAGGAGTTGAATGCACCACTAGCAAGTTTGCTGACAATACCAAACTGGGAGGTGCTGTTGACTCTCTTGAGGGGCAAGATGCCTTGCAGAGGGATGTAGATAGATTGGAGCATTGGACGATGATTAATAGGCACGGCATCACCAGCTGGTCAAAAGAGGTGATCATCCCATTGTATTGAGTGTGGGTGCTCACCTCGAGCACGGTGGGCAGCTCTGGGCCCCACAGTTTACAAAGGATGTGAAAGTCCTTGGATGCGTCCAGGGGAGTGCAACAAGGCTGGTGGAAGGGCTGGAAGGAATGTCCTATGAGGAGTGTCTAAGGACTTTGGGGTTGTCTCGTTTTGGAGAAAAGGAGGCTGAGGAGCAACCTCATTGCTCTCTGCAGCTTCCTGAGGAGGGGAAGGGGAGAGTGAGGTGCTGAGCTCTTCTCCCTGGGATCCAGGGTTGCATGGGAATGGCTCCAAGCTGCACCAGGGGGGGTTCAGAATGAATGTTTGGAAACATTGCTTTGTCAGGAGGGTGGTCAAACACTGGAACAGGTTTCCTAGAGAGGTGGGCGATGCCCCAAACCTGTCAGTGTTTACGAGGCATTTGGACAATGCCCTCAATAACACGCTTTAACTTTCGGTCAGTCCTGAAGTGGTCAGGCAGTTGGACTGGATTAAATCTCTGCTTTGTGGATAAAGCCAAGCTTTCCTCTGCTCTGTTGGGTGCTTCTGAAGCTGCTTTTAGCTTGTACCTCTGGCCAACTTCGTTGTGTCAAAGTCATTATAGGAGAGGAAAACTACAGAAACCTGGTAGGAACATAGGCATTACTTAATATTGAAAATGCTATTGTCTTGCAGGCATGCTGGAAAGTGACCTTTTAATTCCCTTTTGTCATTCCCAGCAGCGTTTTAGGAAAAGATCACACAATCCTGTCTTGTAGAAATAGAAATGAAAAAGTTCCTGCGCATGAGCTCAGGTAGTCACAGGTTAGCTGTCCCAATTAGCTGGGGGTGAAAACCAGAAATTCTTATTTTAGGGGGAACAAAGTTCTCTTGTTTTGAAGGATTTGGAGTGGATAGATTCACTAGAGCAAGTTGTGAGAGAGTATATTCAAACATCTTTTGCAGTTTGGATAAAAGTGCCCTTAATTTTCTAAACTGTGGTTTTGATATTGTGTCGGGGGTTTTGTGGAAAATGTAGATCTAATTTGCTAATGCAGGCAGTTTACAACAAGATGACTTGCATGCTGTCAGTTTGAACATGAACGTAGGAAGGTGTTCAGCAGCAACCAGTGAATTTGCCTGCTCAAATAAATTGCTTTTTAGAGGTCTGCTTTGAATCCCATGAGAAGGTCAACTGATTACCTGGCTTTCCGCGTTGCTCCACGCAGCGTTCCCTAAGGAGGGCAAGAATATACAGTGTTCATGTCTCCTGGGGTTATGTCATATCGTGTATCATATTGAAAGCTTGGAAGGGCTTCTCTTCTAGTCTTCACAGAACATTAGTGCAATATTTTGGCTTACGTTCGTGGCACCAGCAGCTTGTTCCAGAGGAAGAGAAGAGGCAGAGGGAGTTACGTTAAAACCTGCAGAAATACGTATGTGCTGTTCATGCATTTTCTGATACAGGTAGGGTTTGACTTACCTCCTCTGTACTCGTGAGCGGAGGGAACCTTGCTGCGAGCCCAGCTGCCGCGTGGTGTGTATGCGATAGACTATGTGCTGGGAGCTCCACGAGCAAATAGGAAGGTGTTCGTTCTTCTTTCTCTCAGCAAATCTGCAACTCAGCTCCGAGATGAAACATCATGAGAAAAGGAAGTGTGGGAGCTCAGTGCAACTGGGTTACGAGAGAAGTGCTTCTTGTGCTTAGTCTCATCCGTGGCCGAGCGGGAGGGGAAGTGCAGAAGCACGCAGCTAGCTGGCCTGCAGTGAGCTCTCCCCTCTGGATGCAAAGAGGGCGAGAGGTCTGGGAGCCCCTGGCTAGGTGGTTACTGCAGCGTGTTCTACCTAATGACCGCACCTTGCATTCTGTTTCCTTCTCAGCGCTTGTTGTGGCTGTCCTGCGCTTCATTCAGCTGAAGCCGAAGGTGTTAAACCCTTGGCTGAACGTCAGTGGCCTGGTGGCATTATGTTTGGCCTCTTTTGGGATGACCCTACTCGGCAACTTTCAGGTACTGCATGCCAGGCTGGGAGTCCGTGCTCTGAGGTTCCTGTTTTTCAGGCAGATCTGCTTAGGTCTTGGAATTACCTGTGATGTGAGCTCAGGAAATAACGCCTCTGGCTCTGCCACCTCTTGTCTGCCACTTAGATGGCTCCAGTGACATGAAGGGCCACATTCACTCTCTGTGTATTCCTGGCAGGATTTGCCTGCATGCTTACACGAGCCAGAGCTGGGAGCCTCTTGCACCTCTTCAGCCCCGGGGGTTGGCCCCGATGGTCCTGGGCAAAAGGACTGAGCTGGAGGCTTACGCATGCGTCTGTGCGAACAGATGCACAGCTGCCCGTACAGGTTTAGCAGACAGTTCAGTGTCCTTCGCTTCAAACCTGTGTTGTTTAAATCTACCTCTTGTCCTCAGGCTGGCCACGAGAGGGACACAGCAGAGGGGTGCTGTAGCTTCTGAGGGGATGGGGGCCTGGATGAAGTCCCTCTCGTTCTTGATTGACAAAAAATCAAGCTGTCTGCACCGCAGCGTTGCTCTGTAGGGTTGGGTGTCCCCTGGGATCAAGAGTGTGTCTGTTAGATCTGCAGTGAAAATCGAGGCGTTGGGGTCAGTGGTGCTTGGGTTTCCCCATCCCTTTGCTGTCTGTGATGCTCTGCCTCTCGTTGGGTGCAGTAATAGCCCCAAATAATGTCAGGAACCCAGAAAGGTCAGTGTAGGCTGGCTTCTCTCCTGACTTTGCAGGCAGGGAGCTGTTTTTCCTGCCAATACAGACAAGGTACTTGTTTTCTGAAGGGTGAGCACTTGTTTGGGTTGTGGAGCAATTAATTGCAGGAACTTCGTGTCCTTTGCAGTCATCTTTTTGAATGAGGCATGAGCTAATTTGACTCTTTTGGATCTTGTCTTCCTAACTTCCCAGCACAAGCCAAAAACTTGGAGCCTTGTTTTTTCACGAGAGCTTCCCACCTAGGAACAAGGAGGCTTTTGTAACGGCCTTGTCTAGATGGGAGGAGGGTATTTTTAGTATAGGGCAGGCACTAGGAAGCAGTTTCAACCTCTCCTTCCTTTTTTTTCACTCCTCAGACCAAATGATTGTTATTTAAACGTGGATACTTTGAATCGTGCCTGGTTATAAATTCTAGACTAATTATCCACTCCTTGTTAGTTACCTGTATCCTTACTTAGATGTTTTAGTGAACCACATGCTTTTCCCTTCCTGACTGCTCAGCTGAATGTGGCATTAAAGCGTATTTCTGGAAAATGACAGGTTGGGTGTGTTACAGGATGTTATGTGCAGGCTGCCTGGGGAAAGCCAGCTCAATCCCATTTTTGCCTGTACTATGATCTGGACCTACCCTTGAAAAAAAAACCCAAGGTAGGGAGGAAAGGGGAGAGGTCAGTGGAGACGGAGTAACTAGACTGTTATCTTGCAGATTGTGGCTCCTTTGATAGGAATTTGTTAAATCACACTCACAATGGGAATCAAGGCTGCAGGGAGGAATTACAGACTGCTGGTTTCTTTTCTAGAAAAGCCTCAGGGGCAGAAGGAGAAGGGAAATGGTTTGCCCTAAGTCTTGTCCATTCTGCGCTTTCTGAATTAATTTGCAGCCTCAAGGACTCTCTTTGCAGGTTCTTGCTCATTGAACCTGTCTGTCCTTTTGCCTTGCAGTACTTTGCACAGTCGCTGAGCCCCGTGAGACACAGAAGCCCAAGGGACAGAGGAGCACTTGCATTCCAGAGGGTTTGGCTTCACGTTGTCTCAGGCCTCAATGGTCGAGGATGGGTGGGAGAGAGAACCACGCAGCCCAGCTTTTTGGTGGGAGAAACTTGCCAAACCAGGAGCATGGAGACATGCGTTTTGGCTTGTGCTAGGCTCAATGGAAGTGCCTGGGGCTCTGGCAACCCTCTGCCCCAGGCAGCGCTGCTCCCTGCCGCTGGCACCGAAGGTTGCACAGTTTGCTTCCATGGCAATCAGCTGTACAAGACCTCAGCCAGTTGTCCTTGCCTGCCCTGGCCATCAAGCCAAGGAAGGACTACTCCTGAGCTCTGCATTGGAGAGTCTGGTCAGGGAGCTGTGGAGGCA
The DNA here is from genome assembly GCA_013400615.1 of Syrrhaptes paradoxus. Lineage (NCBI taxonomy): Eukaryota > Metazoa > Chordata > Aves > Pterocliformes > Pteroclidae > Syrrhaptes > Syrrhaptes paradoxus. The sequence continues at coordinate 32,014 of VZTO01007589.1, read as the reverse complement.
GAGTCCCCAAGCAACTGGATTTTCCACTGTGCTTGGCTTTGGGCAGAATATCTGCTTGACTGTGACAGCTGTCAACTCACCTTGGTCATATTGCGTACCTTCCACCTCTGCCAGAAGAAATGATGCTGCATCTCTGTCTCACACCCCAGTGGTTCCCACTCTCCTCTATCCCACCTCAGCAGCAATCCAAGGTAGCTGGCAGATAATTCCTGTTGCCTCCAAACAATCACCCTTTTGCTTCTTCCTAGCTTTCCAACGATGAGGAGATCCACAATGTGGGCACGTCGCTGACCTTTGGCTTTGGGACCTTGGCATGCTGGATCCAGTCTGCCCTCACCCTCAAGATCAACCTGAAGAACGAGGGACGGAAAGTCGGAATCCCACGTGTTGTTCTGTCAGCCAGCATCACCCTCTGCGTGGTGCTCTGTATCCTTTTGTCCCGCTCCCTGGGAAGCCAGGTATCGTACCCGTCTGGCACTCTCTGCAGCAGGGAACGTTGGCTCTTCTCGCATCTGTCCTAGGATCTCAAAACATTTAGGAACGCTGCTCAGCTTGTCTTCATGGCATGATCCTACGATTGGATCATTTTGCTACTTGCGTTTCACCAGGATGCACTGCTTCGCAGACGGGCCCACTTCCTTCATAAATGTTTCTAAAACTTCTTGGTGATGCCCAAAGTGGTGACAATATTGAACGGTATCTGTGCAATTCCATGGCATCACTGCTTTTACCTCCATGGTAGCATTTAACGTTATGCAAAATATCGAGATAAAAATTCTCAGGAGAACAAAGGAACAAGGGAAGAAATCAGGTTTCTGAATATGAGAAGATGTGCTTGTTGAAATGCTCCAGGGTGCTACATCTAGCTCTGCTTTTTAGGACAGTTATCGCAGTCAAGAGCTGCTGGGTCGTGTGGGCTTCGGGTAAGACTAGGTGCTTTACAGATAGGATTTGGGCTGTGAGGTCTGTGGTCCATGTGGCTTCCTCTCCGCTGTCTCCAGCCCTTCTGTTCGCCCCAGCACTCACGTGCCTTTGGTGTTCGTTTCGGGTGAATCCAGGCACTGCATAGTTGCATCAACATTAGTGCTGGGATAAGCAAGAGGGCAGGAGCAGCTGTTGAGGAATAAGCTAATCCCCCTCTCCAGGGAGCATCCTGTTCTTAAAACAATTCCTTAGTCACTTGGCTGCTTTTGAGCATTTCAGGCATTTCGGATCGGTGTGAAGAGGTACTATCAGTTGCTTCTTAAGCTTCCTTGGAAAAATTTGTGACTGAGCATCACGCTTTGGTGTCCATAAGGTACTAGTCTGCCCAGTTCCTGTGCTTCTCCCCACTCTGCTTTCCCCAAGCCCGTTGCTCCCCCAGGGTGTGCCTGGGCTAGGGCTCGTGTCAGGAGCTGTGCCACGCTCCTGCTGTGCTGCTGCTGGCTTGGAGGCTTCTGCCAGGCTGGGAGCAGGAGCAGCCGGGTAAGTCGGGCTCCTGTGCTGACGTACTGGTGCTCCCAGCACTCGGTGGAGGGGGCAGGCTGAGGCAGGAATCCCACTCCCCCCTTACCCTCCCCGGCTTTGCAGAGGCTTGGGGCTGGCTCCCCATCGCGTGCAGCTTGTACTGCAGGGGACGTAGGAGATCCTTAAAGCCAGATGGAGAATGCTGTTTGCTGAAATGAAGTTTTAGCTGTTTACACTAAGCCCAAGATGAAAAGTCTCCAGTTACCTGCTTTGTGCAGTTAAAGCGTGGGAGAGGCTTCTTGTTTGTTTTACCTGGGAAGGTGTGTGATCCTGCATTCTTGGGGTGCAGAGAAATCCTGAGAGCCAGCAGGTTTAGAGGAGATGTGCATTGGGCCAGGGCAGGTCCCCACATCAGGAAGGTGTCTTCTGCTTTAGGGGAGCTGAGAAGCTGGGAACTCGAGGCAGCGCAGTGAGACCCTGATGCTGGGCGATGCGCAGTCCAGCCGCACGGGTACCCCAGCCTGGAGGACAGGTTCTGGCTCTGGCGGTGTTCTCTTTCCTTCCAGTATAATGTGCCACATTGTGTAGCCTGATGCTTCTGGATTTCCCAGAAAGGGCTGATTTTGCAGCTCTGCAGAGAATGAAAGATCTCCCAGTGCAGGTTGAAAGGTGTCCGGGTAGCCTGTGGTGCACAGCCATGATCCAGTTCCAGCTGGAAGGCTTCTGGCAGGTAATTGCCCGTAGCTGGATCCCCAGCTTGCCGGCTCCATCACTAGCTAGTTGGATGTTCGAGTGAGTCATTGGCTTCTCTGTGCTTCTGTCTTTCCCTCTGTAAACATTTATCAGCTTGATTTAGGGTCAGGGAGCCCTGGTTCATACAGGAGAGCTGCTGCTGGGGGCATTGCTGTACGTGTGCCGTACCTTCCCTCTCTGGCACCACATTCACGCTGTCCTGATGGTGGCTGGCTGGGTTGACTGTCATCTGGGTGACTTTGTGAAGATTTTACCATCTTTCCTGTTGGCTTTCTCCCATCCTGGTCAGTGTCTTTTCTCCTGGTAGTTCTCCTTGACTTTCCTCTTCCAGATTTCATCCTCATGGCACAGGGCATCCACATGCACGCTTCTAGAATCCAGTGGGGCTTGGTGATGTGCTTCCTCTGCTACTTCGGCACCTTTGCAGTGGAGTTCAGGCACTACAGATTTGAGATCGTTTGCTCCGAGTACCAGGAAAACTTTCTGAGCTTTTCCGAAAGCTTATCGGAAGCCTCTGAGTACCAGACAGATCAAGTGTAGCCTGTACTCTGGCAGGGGGAGGGGGGCAGGTGTGGGCTCACGGGTTAAGCATGACCTCATTTACACTTTCTTGATGAGTTTGTTTTCTTGTGCAATCGTGATCTATTGCCAAAGGGCTCTGAGGGTGGCTGTCTCATGAAGAGCCAAACAAAAAGCTGTCTGCTGGAAGAGGAACGGATCCTTCTCACCTGTGCCCTGAGAGAGCACAAGCTCTTTGCTTTGTGCTGCCGGCGACTCTCAGCAGCCCCGTCCTGCTCCTGTTCAGACGTTCAGCAGCCGGTCCTCGTGGTGCACCTCTGAGACAGGCACTCTTCGGCGTCTTCTGCAGAGGAGGAGATGAAGGAAGCAGACCTCTCCAGGCACCAGGAGTTCAGGAGTTGCCGGTTCCTGAATCACTAGACTGCATCTTTCATCTGTTCTTGTGTTTTCTTCGCTGCTGACCGGTGTAACTTGGTAGGGTGAGAAGGAGCAGCTGTTACTTGGCCTCAAAGAGTGGAAGAACCCAACTGACTGGCATTTACGGCATTTCTTCCAGCCTGGGAAGCGGCTGAAGGTAAAGCCAGGTCTGGGAGAAACTGTGCTGAGATGAGGAAGAGAGACTTGGCTGATGCTGCAGCTCCGCAGACCCTGCTCAGCCCGGAGGAGCCGGTGGGGTGCTGTGCTGGGCTTCGTGTTCCAGGCTCCGCGGTGGGGACGGGGGGAAGGAGGGTGCTGAATCCAGGCGGGGATGCCTGTGTGCTCTGAAGGTGACCCAGAAAAGGCTGCTCTTTGTACGCATGTAGTGCTTCTACCACATATTGCGTGAAGTATTTCAAAAGCTTTTTTTTTTTTTTTGGTCACTGATGGGGGAAAACATGTTAGAGACCCTGGGCTTGCCTGCAGTGGAACAGAACCGTTGCAGGTGGCTCTGGGGACAGGGTCGGACTTGGGACACACTGACGCCAGGCCTGGGTTGCAGACCCCTCGCTATGGCCCGGTGTCCCGGTTCTGCCACACCAGGATGTGAACACTTCCGCGGCCTTTCAAGGCCCGGGGAGGCACTTCTGCCCGAGGTGGAGCGAGGTGGCCCGAGGGCTGGAGGCATGGGAAGGGACTGGCAAAATCAGAAGGGCTTCTCCCTCCTCGAAGGGAGGCTTCCAAACACAAGGTCTGTTTCCAAAGAAGAGCCGACAGCCCCTGTTGGAATGGTGGAATGGCCTGGGTTGAAAAGGACCCTACAGATCATCTAGTTCCCACCCCCCTGCTGTGGGTTTTGGGAAGGCTGCTGCACCGGCCGGGCGGGGGAACAACGGGAGTTGCTTCTCGTGACCACGGCTCCTGTTCTCCTCCCCGAGCCAGGCTAAGCTTAGGTTTGCATCTTGTCTGAGCCGCAGGAAAATAAGCAGAAATGAAAATGGTGACACAAGGCATTTGCAAGGGAACTAGTTCCACACCGTGGCATTTCTGGCAGAAAGGGCATGCAGGCATTGCAAAGGTCAGAGGCATCTTCTGAAAGCAAAAACACTCGAGAAAAGCTGCTCTCAAAACTCGTGTAAGCAGAAAGCTTTCAGCCAGCCCCTTACCTCTGTGGGCCAAAATCTGTTCTCAGGCAGCTGCGGTATAAATCCAGTCCCCCAGAGGCTGGGCTGCTGGAGGCCTCCTCCTTGTGCCGTTGGTGGGAAGCTTTCCTGGGGGACGTGTGCTGAGGGTGCAGAGCCCCGTACGGCGAAGGGCACCCGGCAGCCCTGGGGGAGCTGTCCTGGGCCAGGGCAGGAGGGGCAGCCTGGAGGAGATGGGCGGGGGGACCCTCTGGTGTGGGGACCTCTGGTGTGGGGACCCTCCGGTGTGGGGACCCTCCGGTGGGGGCACACACACTCGGTGCAGCGGGAGCACAAACTAGGGATTTGTTTTAAGGGTGTTTTACTGTAAATAGTCCGCTGTGACTTTTTTTTTTTTTAAATCAATTTCTACTTTCATTCTATCATTTTCTATTTTGTAATTTTATCAAAGGAAAATAAAAGATGATGTTTGTGATTTATTTTTTCCTCTCCTTTTCCTATATGCAATCCAAACCAAACTTTAGGATTTTAGTGATAATTCTGGACATTTCTTACAGTATTTCTAACAGCACATTTCAGTACAACAAAAGAACCCATACCCTGAAACATGACCCCTAAAGTGCTTTGATGGAGAAAGTGAGTTTATTTTTGTTCCCTACTCCATGCCTAAGTTTGTGAGGGCAAAGGCAAAACAAAAGGTGAGTATTTACAGTGTCATGATGAAAATTAACATTTAACAAAGCCTGGGACTGTTCAGCCGTGCAGATACACTCATTAGCAGGCTCTTTAGATGGCACTAATTACACAGCGCAGAAAGGCATCCAGGTGAGCTGCCTCACCGCCTTACCTGCTACAGTCAAACTTTTAGAGGGCAATACTGGCATGAGGGGGTTTCCTCCCCAAATCCATCTTTTGCTTGTTCTCTACCAGCAGCCTCTCAGCAGGGACGCGCGCAGGAGTGGATCAGCGCTCGGGAAGGCAGGGTGCACGCTGCCCGTTCCCGAGGGCAAGCTCAAGTGCAGAAATGAGTAAAGCTGGAAGTGACACCCGCGACAGCAGCAGCGACCTGGGGTTTCAGCCTGCCTCTGCCACCGCTATTGCTCGGTGTAACCGAGCTGTGGCTCCTGCACCCCTGCTGAGCCCCTGGTGAAATTTCAAAATGGTCAGAGAGGTAACAGAGCTTCCTCAGCAGGACAGGCTTGTCTGCCTGAAAGAAGGGAGAAAAAGAAGAAAACCATAGTGTTTATAGGCTTAAAAAAAAAAAGATTTGCCTTTAGGTGCTGGGATCGCTGGCGATAGGAAGGCTAAATCCTGGGATGAACAAAATGAAAGCCAAGTTGTGTTTTTATTTACTACATTAGGAAAAGCTCCATGGCTATCGGATAGAACTTGGCACAATTTAGGCAGGGTGGGTGAAAAGGTTGGGGTTTAATTCTCCTTCAGTGCAGCAGGATGTAGCCCTCAGCTCCAGCTGTTTGTCCGGGTTTGCTCACGGCTGCCCAGCGCGATGAACGTGCGACAGAGGTGATGCTGGCTATGGAGAAGCAGCTCCGTGGGCGAGTGCTAAGGGAGATAGGGCAGAAATGCAGACAAGCTGACGCTGGTGTTCAGCCAGCTGGATCTCACAGCCCAGCACCATGATGCAGCAGTGAGGTGGGGCTAGAATTGAATTTTTCAAGACATATAGACTGCATTCTGGTAGGATGGTTGTGTAGCTCTAAGCAGCTTCCATATGCGAGCTGTACTGTTTTGTACCTGGATCTGCTGTGGGTGTAGCCAAGATTCAAGTCATTCCTGGTCTAAAGAGCTTGCCAGCAGCAAGGGCTGGCTGCTTCTGTGGCAGCCCAAACCTACCGTACTCTAGCCCACATTTCTCATTTTCCTTTGGGCATCCTAACCCCCCTAACTGTGAAAGTTTTGAGTTAGCTAGTGACCTCAGCAGCAGGGAGAAACTCATTCCCTCATGGTTCCCGGAGGTCCCTCTGGGAGGGGACACACACACCTTGTTCCTAGGGATGCTGGGAGATCGTGGTGGGGCGTCCCAGCACCAGGTGCAAACGGCTGAGGAAAGCATCCCCTGGGCTAGTTCCTCGCTGGGAAAGGAGAAGAACAGCAGGGCTCACGCCTCACCTTGCTCCCAGCTTCAGCTGGCTGCTGCAGGTCTCTGTCCTCCTGCACAAGGGACCCCACACCATGCTCTCCATCCACACCTGCACTAGTCACGGGTCCAAGATATGACGTGGGTTTGGTTTCAAATTCTGATTACGGACAAAATCACCAAGCATTACACAAGGACAATTCAGGTGAAGCACAGTCTTTTGTGTGCACACCGCTTTCCCTAAGCGGAGGAAGGCAGGAAAAGTTCGGTGAAGGATGAGATGAGGCTGTAATAGGATTTCTCATCATCCGTCAGTCCAGCGTTGCCAGGTCTGATCACCACAGCCACATGAGTATCCGCTTCCTCGGCTGCGTTGGCTTCTGAAACAGAGGAGGGGAGAGACCTGCTGCGGGTGACTGTAGCTGCCACGTAACACGAGCAGATGGGAGCTGGCTGCCTCCTCATCTCCCCTCTCCTGCCGACAGCTGTCCAAGGCGCTGCGCAGGCAGCATGCACCGGCAGCTCCGTTCCTGTCGCGAGGAAGCTAAATCTCCCCTCTTTCAGCTTATACCCGTTACCCCTCATCCTGTCCCTGCACCTCCTGACCCAGAGCCCCCCCATCTCTCCTGTAGCCCCCTTTCAGCACTGGAAGCTGCTCTAAGGTCTCCCCGGAGCCTTCTCTTCTCCAGGCTGCACCCCCCAACTCTCTCAGCCTGTCCTCGCACGGGAGCTGCTCCAGCCTCTGATTAATTTTGTGGCTCCTCTGGACTCTCTCCAGCAGGTCCAGGTCTTTTTTATGTTGGGGGCCCCACATCGGAACACAGCACCCCAGGGGGGTTCTCAGCAGAGCGGAGCAGAGGGGGACAATCCCCTCCCTCGCCCTGCTGCTCACGCTGCTGGGGATGCCCCAGGACACGGGGGGTTTCTGGGCTGCATCATAAAGGGAAAAGGAGGTAACTTCAAGCTCCCACCAGCTCTGCTGCGAGGCCGGGGAAGAGCTAAGGGCTAACTCCTGGCCATTAGAGTGAGATCACAAACCTGCGCCATTCCTGCCAGAAAGATCTTCCCAGCAAAGGCAGGAAGTTAAATTAGCTTCCCCGAGCCTGGCTTTTCAGAGGTCGAGTCTTGGAGACCAGGAGCAATGTTTTCCTGCTGCTGAACACAACCTCATGGTAAGCGGCACAAAGAACCAGCCGCTGCGTGCCACACAGACGGACAGAGGACATTGCCTGTCCCCTGATCACAGGTCACAAGAACCACTGACCCTGTTTGTAAATGGAGCAGGCCAACTGCTTCAGCAAATGCTCCCCTCTGCTTTAACTCTCCTTGCTTACTGGTGCAAGGGCAGGTTTTCTACTTGCCCCATTTTCCTTCATCGCAGCGCTGCTCACACGTATCCCACTGCTGCGCGAGCTGGGCTGTAAGGACGGAAGGAGCACAGCAGCAACTCGGGGGAAGCAGCGGAAGCAAGGCGGTCTGCAGCATTTCTGGGGTGACGGTGACACGTCAGCAGCACATGTTCACAGAGTGCCTCTGACATAGACACGAGCCAGCAGGACTGGCAGGCCACCTACCTCGAGGGACATCCGTCAGGAAGAGGATGTTGTTGGTGGCACAGCCGATACTGGCAGCAATCCTTCTGTAGCTCTCGCTTTCTACTTTAGGGCCTATTTTGGTATCAAAGTGGCCATCGAAGAGCTGAAAGACAGAGCAAAGCAAAGGCAGGTGCTGAGTACCACCTGAAGAGCAGGACAAAACCTCCCACCCGAGCAAGGTGCCTCCTTTCCTTCCTCCCACAGTGGCGGGGAGACGAGGGCCGGCCCTCAGCCACGCCAGCAGACTCAGCTGGCTGAACTCAGCTCCTGAGGATCGAGCTCACCGCCCCGCTTTCCCGTCCCAGACTCTGTTCACGAAGCAATACAGCCAGAGCCGTCTTGGGAGGGCAGTGCTCTGCAGATGGAGAATTTGTACGGAAGGTGACAAGGTTATCTACCTCTAGAATATCACCTTCTGTAGAGTATCCGAACAGAAGCTTCTGGGCTTCAACACTCCCTGAAGAGTAGATATAGACCTTCATCCCCGCTTCCCGCCACTTCCGGATGGCCGGAACCACGTCCTCGAAGACTCTAGAGCAAAAGAGGGCAGCAGGTAAGGGCAAACCCAGAGGCACCTTTAGCCAGGCACTGTGACAACTGTCCCATTGCTTTGCCAAGGGACTTCATTTTCAGTGTGCTCAGGGCTTCTGCAAGCAGAGAGCCTCTTTCAGCAGCAGGTGACACGTTCTTAGCTGCAGCCAACTGAGCTGCTCATTGACTGCTACGCGGACAGCAGCTCTGGTGAGGCTGTCAGGAATTTCTCCAGCCCCTTTCATTTGGAGAGTGGAGGAAAGGTTGAGGAAAACAGCATCCTGCCTTTTTAATTTGTGAAGGAGGAATAAGAGGGAAGACAAAGACGACAGGCTCTTGCGTCCCAAGTCCCACAAAGGTTTCCCTGTTTGTAAGAGCTATGGCCATAAGCTGCAGCCATATGGGGCAAAAAGTTGTGGATGCCCCATCCCTGGAGGGGTTCAAGGCCAGGCTGGATGAGGCTTTGGGCAACCTGGGCTGGTGGGAGGTGTCCCTGGGTGTCAGCAGGGAGCAAAACTGTGAGGGAAGGAGGACCAAAGCCAAGCCAACTGCTGCGTAACTGCTAATGGCCATACCTGTTGGTTCCCTCATACCCTTCTCGTTTGTACCACGAGACCTCTCCAGTGCCGCACTTACATGTATGTAAAAGCTCTTTGTACGCAAAGGACATTTACAAGATGAGCAAAGTACTGGGGGAAACCAAAGGCTAGAGGATGCTCAAGAGGGACAAAGTGAGGCTGACAATAAGTCGCTCAATAATATACATGATTGTTGACAAGGGAAGGGCACTAACAGCCTAGGAAGGGCGGCAGGGGCGGGGGGTGAGTTTGATATGGCAGTGTCCTGGTTTAGGCTGGGACAGAGTTCACTTTCTTCCCAGCAGCTGGTGTGAGGCTGTTTGGGTTTGTGCTGGGGAGAAGCTGATCACACACTGATGGGCAGAGCTGCTGCCAGGACACTCAAGGACTTTCCAGCTTCTCTGCTGTGCCCGTGTCTGCAGGGGCAGGAGGAGCTGGGAGGGAGCACAGCCCCAGTGACCAGCCCAGGATTCGACCTCAGGGTTAGGACTGAGACCAAACTCGCCAATGGTCTGTTCCATCCCATGCCTGGCACGGCCAGTACATAGGTGAGGCTCTGTCCAGAAGTTCTCTCTCTCGCTTTGAGTTGTCTCCTTCTGGGTCACCCCTCTCTCAGGGTCATCTTGGTCTCTTGGACACTCAGGCTCTTATCTCCATTTTCCAGGATTGCGGTTTCGGGACTCTCCCTGCTCCAGGGTCATTGGCCAGGAACGGGCTGAGCCTCGGTCATCGGGTGGTGAGCAGTGTCACTGTGTGTCACTGATTTGTGTATTTGCATATATTACTATTTTTATTATAATAATTATTATTTTCAATATTATTGTAGTTATTACATTGTTCTTATCTCAACCCATGAGCCTCTTTTCCCTTTACCCTTTAATTCTCTCCCCCATCCCTGGGGAGGGAGAGAGGAGAGTGAGTGAGCGGCTGTTGTGGTGTTTGGCTGCCAGCCAGGGCCAAAACTATGACAGGCAGAGGGATGAAGAGAGAAGTTGGAGGAGACGTGATTCTGAGGGAACCAAGGGTTCTTCCCAGGCCAGATCACAGCCTTCCCACCTGCACTGCACAGCTCTGTCTGGCCGCTTGGGCCAAGGCCTCGAAAAGTACTTTCAGGTACCGCCCCAAAAAGGGGCTCAGAAACTGTGGAGCTAGCCTTGCTGCTTGGCAGCATCCAAGGAGCGAGGTCTCTGAAGTCTGCCCCTCCCTGTACCTGGCACATCAGTGTCTGCAATCCAGCCACAAAACTCAGCGCATGGCAATGGGAGCGGGGCTGGGAGTTTCTGCAGGCGCTGTACAATGTCAACGTATTTCCAGCTGACACCAGATACATTTAATAAATACCAAAAAAAGTGAACTTTTTTTTTTATATAACATAACAAACGGCCCTGAGCAGATGGCTGAGAAACTGGAGATGAAGAAAGGGCCAGCTGATTGTTACAAGACTACAAAACTCAGTCCAACACCTCCTTTTGCATCTATTTGGAGTCCTCTTTCTTCAGGCATTTATGTGCTCAGATCCCCTTTTGAGGGAGCAAGTCAAGAAGGACAGCCACCCTGTTGTTTTTGTTTGCTTTTTCAATAAGCAGGGCTAAATATCTTCCCCAGGGAAAGGGGCACACAATTACACACACACAAAATAATCACGCGCAATTACTCACTCTCCTTTGACGTGCCCGGTTGCATAGGCTGCCCTCCACATGTGACCCTGCAGCTGCTTCAGCGCTGTGGTCTTCCTGTCCAGAGACATCTGCCAGTGCACGTTGTCTACGACCGCCTGAATGACCCGCTCCTGCTCCTCTTCCCCGCTTCCACTCTCAAAAGGGATTGGCACAGCTCCATCCAGGCTGGAGTCTTCCTGAGCCTGGAAATCATCCATGATAACAAGAGGTGACGGAAGAGGTGGCGTGGTCTCAACATCGCAGTCTAGGAAAGGGGTCTAACACCTGCGTCAGCACAGCTCTGTGCAGGACATGGCTTGCACTGCTCTTCATCTGGAGGGTTACAACATTGTTTTGAATGCTTTTCTCNGCCGTTTCCTCTTGTCCCATCACTTGTTCCTTTAGAGCAGAGCCCAGCACCCCCCTCACTGCCCCCTCCTTTCAGCAGCTGTAGAGAGTGATGAGGTCTCCTCTCAGCCTCCTCTTCTCCAGACTGAACCCCCCCAGCTCCCTCAGCCGCTCCTCGTCAGCCCTGTGCTCCAGACCCTTCCCCAGCTCCATGGGAAATTCACACCTCAGTAGCATCTGAGAAGACTTGCTTGGATTGTACTTTCCAAAACCAACAATTAGCACTACTGTAGCCACACTGTAAATAGTCTAATGAGAATTATCCTTGCTTAAGTATTTAATTACTGAATTTAAGGCAAAGAAGCAAATATCTTTTGGCTTCAGAGAGCCACAGGTCTTGAACAGATGCCGTCTCCCTGTGCAGAGCCAGGATATGCTGCCCTGTGCGAGACAAGTACTTTGCCATCCCTCCATGCTGCTTCCCAAACAGGTGCCTGGAAGCCACAGGTGACGGATTCCCCAAGAGGAGAAGGGCACGGGATAGGCGTGAAGTTGAAAAGCAGTGCTTTGACACCCACTTGGGTGCCACTGAGGTGCCTACCAAACACCAGCCCTTCCCTGAGCCCAACCCAGGGCTTTGCGCAGGGGAGAAACAGCCCATCGAGGAAACAGGCCTCCATGGGAATGAAAGAGAGTTATGGGTTTGTGTTGGGTGAGTTCAAGTGATCTGAAGTCTCAGGCACACCATGAAAAACCCGCAAAACAGCGTAGCTCCGTTACTTAACCTGTTTCCTCAGGAGTCCGACATCCCGCTGGCACTCCTCCTCTTCCCAGTGAGCGCGCAGGTACTCCTTCACGTTGGCTTTGATGTAAGGGAACAAGGTCTCCTGGCAGAGTACAAGAAAAAGAGTTGACTCCTTTAACCTGGCAGAGGTAAGGCTGGCTTGGCTGTAAATCAACTGTTTGCACGTGCTGGTGTGTACGGTTATTTCTCCCCACTCGAGCTTCCCCGACAGTCACAGCTTGCCAAACTGCTTGCCAAAGGTGTCCGTCTGCTCGCACTGTTAACCTCAGACCAACCTTAGTGCACGTGGATTTTTTGCACAAGTGCTGATGTAGCTGCAAATTTGAAATCCCAGGATGAAAGGTGGGCGATATAACTTTTTCTAGGCTTGCCAAAAAATGTGAACTCTCTCAAACGGCAGACATGACCCCAAGCTCCCATCAGTCGCGGCATTCAAGGCTGACTCCGTGTATACTCTGAACCAACAAATGACACGACTCTGTTTTTCTGGGCCACTTGTCCTAATAAAGGTCATTCTGAAAACACAATTCAACTTGTCCCCAGAGCTGGAGGACCTTTTTAAAAGGAAAACCACAAACTTGCCTTGGGAAATCAACAGCCATGTAACACCCTTAATTAATTAATCCCTCATTTCCTTTATTTGAGCTTAGTTGCTTTCAAACTCTCTTTTAAATCAAGGAGGAAATTAAAGATTAATCACTAGGAAAGTCAACTGACCTGCTGACTTTGTGTAACCTCACTTACAAATCAGGTGTTAAAAGGTCCCAATCCCATTCCAAAAGCAGTGTTTTTGTGCTCGCATGCTGGCAAAGACAAACTTCCAAAAAGGCTCTTCTCCGAGACTTCAGCTTTTAGCAAGGCTCTTGCAGTGGCCTGCAAACTCTGAATAGGTTTAACCAGGGCTGTTACCAACCCTCATTAAGTTCACCCACTTTTATCTTGATTAGCAGGAGACCCAAGCCTGCCTATGCAAAGCTCCCATCGCTCTGTCCACCTCCTGTGCGAGCTGGGGAGACAGGCACTGTTACCCCACCGGGCTCCAGCCCCGCGTGTGGCCACCCCAACACAGCTGGCAGGATGGAGAAACAGCCATGTCCTGGGTTCAGCTGAGACAGAGTTAACGTTCTTCATCACAGCTAGCAAGAGGCTGTGGTTTGGGGTTGTGCTCAGAAGAAAGCTGATAACAGGGATGTTTACGCGGCTGCCAAGGTCTTTCAGCTCCTCTGGCTGTCTGCAAACAGGAGAAGCTGGGAGGGAGCACAGCCCCAGTGACCAGCCCAGGATTTGATCTTAGGGTCGGGACTGAGACCCAGAGTGGCCAATAATCTATCCCATACCATACCCGTCATGCCCAGGATAGAGGTGAGGACCCTCCGGAAGATCGGCCCTTTTGGTTCCGGATCTCTTTGGCTCCGGGTCATCTCGCTCCAGGTGGTCGCTCTCCCAAGGCCTGTCCCCCCCACCCCGGTCAGCTCTGGGTCTGGGACGCTCGGACTGTTCTCTCCGTTCCGTGAGTGCGGTTTCGGGACTCTCCCTGCTCCGGGATCGTTAGCCGGGAACAGGCTGAGCCTTGGTCATGGGGTGGGGGGCAGTGTCACTGTGTGTCACTCATTTGTATATAGGATTATTTTCAATATTATTGCAGTTTAGTTATTAAATTGTCCTTATCTCAACCCACGAGTCCTTTTTTCCCTTTACCCCTTTAATTCTCTGCCCATCCTGGGATGGGGGGGATTGGGTGAGCGGGTGTGCGAGCTGGCCCCAGCCCAGGGCAAACCCATCACACACCATCTGAGCAAGCGATGCTCGAGGGGCTTTCATCAGTGCCAGCATCCAGGAAACCAAAACCAAACCAATCCCTTCCTGAGCGCTCCGGCATCCCCGCTCCCCGCCCACAGAAAAGGCAAAACGAGCATCTCCTCCGAGCGTTACCCGGCCACACGCACCGGCCTGGGAGGGTCTGACACTGCGGGGGAACACGCCCGGCCCCCGAGAGCCGCCTCCCGCCCCGCAGGGCCCCGCGGGCCCCTCCGGCCTCAGCGCCGGGGGATGGCGGCTGTAACGGCGACGCTGGCGAAGCCCCCGGCGGGGCGGCCGGTCTCACCTGCACGAAGGCGATGGGGGTGGTGGTGCCCTCGATGTCCAGCAGGATGGCGCGCACCTCCGCCGGCACCGGCAGCACGCCCATGGCGGCGGCGGCCGCACACAGGGGCTCCCCCGGNGGACAGGCCAGGCGGCGATGGCGGCGGCCGGCGGCGCTCCCGGGCTGGGCCGGAGAGCGGGGCCCGGCGGCGGGCGGGTGTTGCAGTTCCCCGGGAGGCCGCCAGGGGTGCTGCGGCGCTGGGCAGGAGGGCGACGCTGATTGGCTGCCGGTGTGAGTATATAAGGGCGGCGCAGGCGGTGCCCCACTCTCTTCCGTCGCCATTTTGCCCCTCGCGCAGGTCTGCGCTGTCTCCGCCGCTTGCCGAAGCCGCCCCAGCGCCCTTGTCCCGCCATGGAGGACGCGACCGAGATGAGTGGCGGCACCGAGGAGTTCGCCGAGGGCTCCAAGATCAACGCGAGCAAGAACCAGCAGGACGACGGGTAGGGCTGGGGGGTGCGGGGGGGTGTTTGCGCCTGAAAGTCCCTCACCGCCCCCCTGGGCCGCGCAGGGGAGAGGGGGTGGTTGGGTGCTGGCGGGGCGGGGCCTCCTCCTCCCTACGCCGGTGGCCGCGCCCGGCGGCGGCGCGCACTGCGGTCCCCGCGCGCCCTCCTTTGTCTTCCGGGCTGGTGACCCAGTTTCCGTGGGGTGGGACGGAGGGCTGCCAATCAGGGGGCTTGACGTGGCCGGCAGCCTATAGGGGAGCGCGTCGCTGGTGGGTCGGAGGGCAGGGCGGTGGGCGCCGGGGCCCGGCCTGTGTAACGGCGGAGCTGGGCCGGCGCGGCCCCTGCGGCCTACAGCAGCGGGCGCAGCTGTCGGGCCCTGCGGGTGGCAGTGGCTTTTGGCTTGCCTTTGCCTGATGGCCTTTGGCTTGCGGTGGCCTTGAGCGGGCTTGCTCCGTGCTCCACGCGTGCATCTGTAACCAGTTGTGTGTCCGGGCGGGTGTTTATGCGTTGTTGTGTGTCCTTGCGTTTCAGGAAAATGTTTATTGGAGGCCTCAGCTGGGACACCAGCAAGAAAGACTTGACAGAGTATCTCTCTCGGTTTGGCGAGGTTGTGGATTGTACGATTAAAACAGACCCAGTCACTGGGCGGTCGAGGGGGTTTGGGTTCGTGCTCTTCAAGGATGCAGCCAGTGTGGAGAAGGTGGGTGGATTTCTTGTGGATTGGTGGCATTAGAGCATGCGTTTGTCACTGCAGTGATCTGAGACTTTGTTTCCTTCTGTGATTCTTAGGTGTTAGAACTGAAGGAACACAAACTGGATGGAAAGTTAATAGATCCTAAAAGGGCAAAAGCCCTAAAGGGGAAGGAGCCACCAAAAAAAGTGTTTGTTGGTGGGCTGAGTCCGGATACCTCTGAAGAACAGATTAAGGAGTACTTTGGTGCTTTCGGCGAGGTACAGTATGTTGGGTAATAAGAATAGCTCTGGTTTTCAAGTGCTGTGTTGCCTTGTGTCTAAAGACAGAAGAATTTAGGAGGGGAGAGCTCACTCAGGCTTACATAACACTAGGGATTGTTGAACCTATAGGCATGTTAATGGTTCCACAGTGTTATGATGAGCTGATTCGTAGCTGTCAAAAGCTCTGATAGCTGCAGTCTGCCCTGAGTGGGTTAGTTCACCTGATGCAAACCTCTCTGTCTGTAGCAATTGTGACTGTAATCAAGTAACACTACAGCTCTAAGTGGAGTGGGTTATTACAGTTTTACATAGAGCTAGTGAGATGTCCGTTGAAAGCTGTTGTTGGCACAGATGTTGGACTGCCACATGGTTCTGGTAGCATAAAAAGTTGCTTATGGAGTTCGTGTGGTATTGATAGGCACTTTTTTGTTTCAGATTGAAAACATTGAGCTTCCCATGGACACAAAGACGAATGAAAGGAGGGGCTTCTGCTTTATCACGTACACAGACGAAGAGCCAGTAAAGAAGTTACTAGAAAGCAGATACCATCAAATCGGTTCAGGCAAGGTATGGAAGCTCTTGTTCTTAGCATGTGAAATAGACCATCTCTGTAGGCTTCCCTGAAAGCAGTTAACAAAATGGTAATGAAATTCTTGATAACTTAAAGAATTTCTGTCTTTACAGTGTGAGATCAAAGTAGCACAGCCTAAAGAGGTATACAGGCAACAGCAGCAGCAGCAGAAAGGAGGAAAAAGCAATGCAGCTGGTGGACGAGGAGGTGGAAGGGGGCGTGGACGGGGTGAGTGTTTTGGGTGTTGAAATTAACGTAACTGCTGAAGTGTCTGCACCAACAGCTAAAGTGTTTGTAGATATTCCTGGGTTTGGGCTGCATACAGATCTTCTCATGTTTAAACTGAATGTGGAAAGTAGCCAAGTAGTTACTAAACATGTTAAATGGTATTTTGGTGGTTGTGATTGCTTGGGGAAGCTTAAGAATCTCTTGCTTTGCTTGCATTCAAGTGGTGAACTGGCAGGCTGGATTTGGGGTGTTGTAATTGTTGTAAACCCACTGTTGGCAGCATAACTAAATGGCTAGCGCAGTTATCCTTTCATGTGAAGGGATACACTGTTAGTTGGCTCATGGGTGAGGAATCATGAGCTGTACTAAAGGGCACAGCTACACCTCACAGTCACTTTGCTACACCCTGGAAACAGATGAGAAGTGAGCAGCTGTTATGTTACAGGTTAATGTATGTCAGTCTGAAAGTCAAGTGGTCACAACCAATATAATCCAGTAAAGCTAATCCTGTGGTATAACTTGATGTTTGTGCAATTAATGATCTAAAACAGATATTAGGAAAACAACAGGAGCTGCTGCAGTGCGTGCCTTCTGTGTTGGGTTGTTTCATTTTTCTGAACTATTTTATGAGCAGGACTACCTGCTGTCCTTAAACACTGTCATGGCTGATAAGATTGTATGACCCATCTCTCATATCCAAAGGAGTTTCTCAATTCTTTTTAGAAATTTATTTTTTCTTGGGTTGTTGGGAAGGTGAGAGGTTTATTCCAGGTAGTAATTCTGGCATAGAAAGATTGCAGATTAGATGAAGTGGCGTAGGAGAAGAGTGAAAGAATACTAAGTTCTGTAACTTGTAAACGCTGTACTTGGGTTTCAGGTCAAGGACAAAACTGGAATCAGGGATTTAATAACTACTATGATCAAGGATATGGAAACTACAATAGTGCTTACAGTGATCAAAGCTACAGTGGCTATGGTGGATATGACTACTCTGGGTACAACTATCCCAATTATGGATATGGGCCAGGATACACAGATTACAGTGGTAAGTGGTTTTGATCTCATTCAGTTAATAATAGCATGCATCTTTAAATGGGGGTTTCTTTGTTCTGCAATGCTGCTTACTCATAAAACATGGCTCTAAAAAGAGGATCCCTGTTGGTATGCTCTGTGGGAACAATCTCCTTCAGAGTGTTGGATGTTAATGCTTCTGGATATGTCCCCCCCCACCTGTGTTATCTACAGGTCAACAAAGCACATACGGAAAGGCATCCCGTGGTGGCGGCAATCACCAAAACAACTACCAGCCGTACTAAGGCAGTACCTAGTACTTGAGGAAACAGGTGTGTACATGAGTGCAAGGTCCACTCTGAGTATGTCTAATCTAATTTAAAGATCAATAGACAAATGAAGATTAAAAACTTGCGTAGCATGACTTTTCCTTTAATTAAACTTTTGTTAACTTAAAAAATATTTTTTTTTTAAAAACAGCTTTGCCTACAGTGTCTATAGATCTTTAACTTTGTAAAATGTGACTTTATCCTCTTTAGTACTTCAGAAAAACATAAGAGTTTTTCTGTTTTGCGTTGTGTACCAGGTGGTCTAGAGGAATAATTAAACTTATTAGAAGTATTAACAGGTAAAGTACTGAAATGGGTACAACTTAAGGAAAACAAGAATGTTGTCTTCTAACTCTGACATTATACCTTGTTTGTACCCGCCAGCGGGAACTTCATTGCAGGCCGTGTGTCACCCTGACCACGTCTATCTCTGGGGTCGCACGTTGCAGGCAGAGCGCAAGGCATACACCAGAAAACGCTGTCCTGTGGTATGGTCTCTTCCAACTTCATGTACCAGCGTAAAGATTAAAGTGGAAAACTTCAGACTTTGGCTTCTTTTTTTAAAATCTTTTTGGAGATTAAGTGTCTTAACTTAAATGGTTTTTTGCAGGAGTTAAAGTACATAAATGCCTTTACAGCTTAATCATTTGGTCTTCTGTTTAGTGTTGTATTTCAATTGTGGAACCTCATTTTAAGTGTGCATTCTTTAAGATTTAATGCTTGCTTTTTTTCTTTTTATAGCTAATAGTGAAATCTGCAAACCAAAACGAACTTTTAAATCTGGAAAAACATTAAAGATCATCTGCAGGTGGACTGTTTGAACTAAATTGCCCTGACTGGTGTTTGCACAGCAGTCATTTAGATGGGTAAACAAATAATGGGAAACACTTTTGGCAGTGTTTCCAGTGGAAAAAAACTGATCCAGAGCCTGATGAATAGTGTAAATTGGATGTGTTGTTCTGGAGCAGCTTCCTCAATGGGCTGAATGGCTAAATTTGGGAAGATAAATTTCTGATGGGTAGCAAAACCTCTTGTGTTACCTTAATAAATATGCATATGATCTTTAACAGTGAAGAAAGGAATATATAGAAGACTTAAAGCAGTTCATGAAAATGGACCTTTTAACGATTCTTGTAGTAACTTGCACAGATCTGACATACATTTTTTGTCTTGATTTTTAGGTAGAGATAACTGCAGCAAAGACATCTTGCAGCGCATCGTGAGTGAATGGAGGGTGGCCTTCATGAGAGGAAATGACTATTTTGTAAAAGACTTTTAGTGTACACAACTTGTGTCCAACTGTACATAGCAGCTGACTAGTTTTCTTTTATGGTTTTTACTTTTTGCCATTCATGTTACGACACAATGTGGACTTGTGTTTATACAAACTTTATTTGTATAATTTCATGTTAAAGGATTCTCTAATAAATGCTTACTTAAGTGAGTGTGTAGTCTTGCAGGTGGCTGTCAGGTTATGGGGTATAACTGTACTTGCAGAGACAGCAGGTACCTTTCTGGAGATCAGGAAGGGCTTGAGGCAAGGTTATGGTGTATGGCAGGACAACCTGCTCCTCTCCTAAGAGAGCACCCTCGTTAGCATCCCTGGGGAAAGACAGCAGTCTTGTCTTCTGCCAGCTGCAGGGAAGAGGAGAGAGCTGTCTGTGCCACAACACAGCCCTCCTCCATCCTGAGGAACAGGCCTAGAACTGTGGCAGCCCCTTTTTTATGCTGCTAGCATGGCAGGAGGGGTTGCAGGGCAAGATCTGTATCACCTTGGGGGGTTTTCCAAGCACTCAAGCTCTAGAATACCTAAGCCTACACTTCAGCATCGCTTGCTCCTTGCCCCATTCCAGCCTGGAGCTGAGGGTCAGACACTCCTTTCTGTTCAAGCTGATTGCTCCAGGGCAGCAGTGCTGCCTCTGAGGAGCTGTCTGCTCTGGTGCTTCTCCATATACAGAAAACCACTTCAAGAGTCAAAATTTAAAAGCTAAAAGCTACTTTTTTCTTTTGTGAAGGCTTCACCTTTGGGCCCGGATGCTCTGGCTGT
Source organism: Syrrhaptes paradoxus (assembly GCA_013400615.1). Taxonomy (NCBI): domain Eukaryota; kingdom Metazoa; phylum Chordata; class Aves; order Pterocliformes; family Pteroclidae; genus Syrrhaptes; species Syrrhaptes paradoxus. Next base: position 12,398 of record VZTO01007589.1, on the reverse strand, counting down.
CCCTGGGGTGCTCGCTGCAAGGCCCTGACAGGGGCAGGCAGCTGCGCGGCCTAGCGACGAGACCCGTGCCCTGCTCCGCGGGGACCGCCCCAGAAACCCCCGAGCACTGCGGCTGGCGGCGGGCTGTCCCTGTCCCCCCCGAGGAGCGGCGGGCTGTCCCCGTCCCCCCCGAGGAGCGGCGGGCTGTCCCTGTCCCCCCCGAGGAGCGGCGGGCTGTCCCTGTCCCCCCGCCGCCACCAGCCCCGCGCCAGAGGCCCTGTGGAGGGAGCCCGCCCCCTCCGCTGTCACGTGCCCGCGCCCGCCGCGCCGCTTCCGGTCGCCATTTTAGGTTGAGTCGGCGGCGGCGCCATTAAAAAAAGCGAGTGGGAGAAGGAGGATTAGCCGCCTTCGTGCCGTTGCTGGGGCTGTGACCGGGGCTGGGGTCTCAGCGGGGAAACGGCAGCAGGGCCGGGGACGGCGGGCGGTCGCCGGTCGCCGGCCGGCGCGGGTCAGCAGCAGCGGCGCCATGTCAGAGCAGCAGTTCGCCATGGACTCGGCTGCGGCCGGAGGCGGCTCGGCGGAGCCGGCGGAACAGTCTGAGGGGCTGGCTGGGGCCGGGGCGGGGAGCGCCGACGGGGGAGGAGGAGGCGGCGGCAGCGGGATCGAGTCGGAGGGAGCCAAGATCGACGCCAGCAAGAACGAGGAGGACGAGGGGTGAGCGGCGGGGGCGCCCCACGCCTTTTGTCTCCTCGGCGCGTCCCGTCGGGGCGGGCGGTGGAGCCCCGCGCCCCTTGGCTCGGCCGGGCCGACCCCCTCGCCGCCCCGTTTGTTTACTTGGCGCCGCGGCGACGTCACGTACCGGGCGGGGGCGGGGCGGGGGCGGGTGGCGCCGCTTGGGCACCTCCGCCGTCATGTTTACCGGGGGCGCGGGGGCGTGAGGGGCCTTCCCGGCGCCGCGGGGTCCGGCTGCTGCGAGGGCGGCTCCACCGAAGGCTCCAAACCCGAACGCGAGCCGCGGGCTGGTGGCGTGCTCGTGGAGCGCAGCCGGGTCGGTGGGCGGTTTGCTCTTGGGTGTTGCAGGGAGCCGGGGCGGGACCTGCTCTCGGTTTGGAAATGACCGGGAGCAGCGCTGTAAGGGAGTTCAGAAAGCTGCTGTCTGGTAGGGAAGGTTTGGTGTTCCTGTCAGCCCGAAGGCCGGAGCAGTTGATAGTGTCTGATCCTGAGGGACACATCTGGTGTGATGTGTGGCAAACTACAGATTTTCATTTTTGTAGATGTCATTTCTGAAAGTGTGAAGAGAACTGAATGCTGAGGGTGCAGTCGCTTGGTGTTGCTCCATGTTGCGAAAATAAGCTGTGTGTGAGAGGCGTAAGGCACCCAGGCTGCTTCCTGCCCTAAACCATTTCTCCTCCTTCTGCAGAACTTGCTGCGATGAAGATTATTTTAGGTGGCAGCTTAAGTTTTAAGTTCAGAATGAAGGCAGCATTTATTTTTCAAAGGGTCTCAGCCTGATGCTTGGAATGGGGCAGCGTGTTGCTTTCCTATAGCATATGTTAATGTATAACCAGGGCAGTTACAGGACAGGCTGCTGCTGTATGCTGTCTTCTCTCAGGCCAATAAGAAACTCAAGCTGCAGGTTTGGTTTTGATCAGAAAATAATAAAAAAAAAATTGATAAAGAAACACTACTGTGTCCTGTAGAGATTTGCTGCAAAACCTTCCTGAGTGTCTCCCTCCTCCTGTAATAGTCTGAAATGTTACCAAGAGCAGGGAGAGAGAACAGGAACTTTTTTTGAGTGTTGTTTTTTTTTTTTACTAGTGTTAGTGAAAGCTTAAAATGCTTTTGTTATTTCTCACCTTCTCTTAACATCTTTAAGTGCCTTTGTAGTTTGCATATTTGTTTTACTTTTTGCCCTTGAATACACACCAGTTTGAGGGTTTTCATGAGGAAGCTGGTCTTCTTTTGAGTCAGCACAGCCCAGAAAAAAGTTGTCACTGGGTGGTGTGGTGACATTAGGCAGTGATTACATTGACTTGTAGTTTAGTTCAATCTTCCATCTTATGACAAGACTTTTTTTTTGGCCTAGCAATTCTTATGGGTAATGCTGTACAGGAAATAAAGTGTTTTGACAGGTCTCTTGGCAGGAGAGAGAAAACACTCTATCCTTGGTGGCCGCTGGATGCAAGTTTATCAGTGTTTCCTTTGGGAATTAGAGACAGTGTCTTTGGGACAAAAAGGTGCACTGGTTCGCATACCCTTGGATTTCCTCGTGTTGGCAAGTGCCAGGCTGACCTGGCTGTTGGAGGAAGGGCAAGGTCACTAGGCAGGGTGGTGTCTGTGCTCTGTTTAGCTAAGTCAGATGCTTGAAAACTTTCCCTTCTAGTAACTTATCTTTGAAAACTCTGTGTGCTGATGTGACTTACAACCAAACTGTGGTTTGGGAAATTTACTTATTTTTACAAGCTTTTTACAGCACTGTGACAGCACGCAGTAGTTGTTTGTTGTGCTCACCTTTGTGTTGTGACCTCAGTTTTGCAGTGGACCAAAGTTTTGCACTTTTCTGTTGCAGAAAGCTGAAGCTTTCCGTGTTTTGCTGCTCTGTAACTGGACTCACAGATGGAATTACTGCTGGTGGGAAGAAAATCTTTCAGAGGGCTGTCAGTTTCCACCAAGCAAACAAATACCTCCCTTCTCCACCCCCCCCAAACCCTTAATGATGGATGGACACAAAGACACAAAGCAGCCTTTGAATTACTGTCTGTACTGGGAGGATGCTGCTGGTTTACTAGTGGGGACCATTCTTTCTGTGTTGGTCCTGAAAACAATAAGATGTCAAACCAGAAAGGGCTTTTGGTGCTTTCTTGAAGAGAGATCTGGAACTTACGGGAAAAGTGGATAAAGCGATGGGGTATCAGTGCTCCTGTTCATAGATTTCAAGACTTTTTATAGAAACATCTGAAGCTGCTGAACCCCTCCTCTGTAATGGAGGTTGGATAGGTTTGTCAGAAGCTGAATGCTCTTGTTAATTCTGTAAGAGCACAGCTAATCCAACAGAGCCTGGAGTTACCTCACATCAGCAGCTTTTGATTTGAGAGAGTTTGACTTGTGGAAGTACAACATGATTGAATACAATTGGCAGAAATATTTGTATGTGTGTGGGAAGAGGAGGAGTTGGAAGTGTGCTACTCTGGTTTTTCAGGTTTTCTGATAACTATGTGTGACTGGAATAAGTTGGCACTGTGAAAATGGACAAGGCTTTGTAGAGCACATTTTTATAGATCATAATGGATTATAGTTTTTGTTTTAAACCTGCTGTAAAATCTTCTTTATCAGTGTTAGAAGAGATCTCAAATTTGATCTCAAATCACATCCTCTTGGGAGGTGCACAAGCTCCGTGCCTAATTACTAGGAAGGTTTAATTTGTGTGCATATTAGCTTGATTTTTACTTGATGCAACTCATGAAGTGTTTCCTCTCGAGAAACAGTGGTTCTTGGGTTTTTCTTTTTTTTGTGGCTTACTAATGTTATGGGATGGTTATGATTTGATTTCAAGCTTCCAGTGTGCTTTTAAAAATACGACTCACTATCAGAGTTACCTGCTGTACCCATTTGCCCAGCAGCATTAGTCCTGTAGGTCGTTAATTGGGGAGATATTCTTGTGATTGTATTGTATTATGTCAGGTGTTTATGTCATGGTTTTGGGATGGAAAATAAGTTTTGAGCATTCAGTACTTGGCTTTTCTACTGCTTCCTGGGAAGAGGACTTGACTAAACTTTGTTTGTTTTAGTTTACTAATACTGCTGTATATCCAGTCCAGACTAGTATGTAAATGCTTCTGTTTAACTGCGCTGCCTTAAATCTTTTCTACCTCTGTGTTTTTTAAGCAGTTGTGTGGAGGCTCCGCAGATAACTAAGTGGAATTAAGCCTGTGGGTCAGTATTGGTGCGAATGCAAGGAAGTAGTAAAATAACTTTTGGCACTCTTCGTAGTTTCTCGGGGTAGCAGAGCAAGCAACTGCAGCAGAAGATGGTGCAAGACTTTAGTGTACATATAAGTCTTTGTCTAATCTGGCCAGGATCGTTTAAGCAAGTTTTCAAAAAGTGCAGGCCTTGCCACGTGGTCTGTGTCACTGATAAAGTTCTGCTGTTCTTTACATGAGGTGACTGAGCTCATAAAGCGTGACAGTCTGGGATTTAGGTAAGACATGTTAACAGAATAACCATCTTGTCTTAACAGGAAAATGTTTATTGGTGGCCTTAGCTGGGACACTACAAAGAAAGATCTGAAGGACTATTTCTCTAAGTTTGGTGAAGTTGTAGACTGCACTCTGAAGTTAGATCCCATCACCGGGCGATCGAGAGGCTTCGGCTTTGTACTCTTCAAAGAATCGGAGAGCGTAGATAAGGTAGTATTAATGTAATGAGTCAACGTGTTCTGTTTTAGGTAGCAAAGATACAGCACTCAGATGATTGTATGCGTAGTTGTTTTTATGTGATCTGTTCAAGGTGATTTTGGGATACAATATGTTTAAGATGCTTATTGAATTCCCCCCCCCAAACGCTGCCTTAATTGTGATGCAGTAGCCAGGACCAGCAGTGTTTCCCAAAGTATAGCTTTGGATACTTGCAGGGGAGTGTACTGCAAGCCACTGGATTTGAGCACTTTAAAAAGATTGTATGTAAATGTCTGCTGCCTACTACTGCAAAAGCAGTCATTTACAAAAACTTCTAGTCTTTGCATTCCAGAGCTGCAGTGTGAACTGCTGGAGTCGATCCAGTGGCTTTGATAGGTTTGGTGTTCATCCAAGCAAAAATCAGCTGTTAGCCTTTCTAAAATGCTGTTGATACAGCACACTGAAAAGTTTTCACCTTCGTGGACCTTTGGTAGTATCTGAAGTACAGATTCTTTACTTCATGAGATTTGAGGATAGAATTGTAGAGTACTTTCTGAGAAATGGAATGTGCTTGTTTCCCTGGAGTGATAGGTGACTCTTGAAAGGCTTTGTGTCAGTGGATAGCGATCAAAATCACGGAACCTTCTCGGTTTTGTGCACCAAATTCTCGCTTTGATTAAAGTATTGAAATGGAAGTGATGGTATTAAGAAAACTATAAAATAACTAGGCGTTGCTCAAAACATCAGTGAAACATTTAGCTTGAACCATGAGTAAGATCATGTTTTAATTTTCTACAGGTCATGGACCAGAAAGAACACAAGCTGAATGGAAAGGTCATTGATCCGAAAAGAGCTAAAGCCATGAAAACAAAAGAACCTGTTAAAAAAATTTTTGTTGGGGGCTTATCTCCAGATACACCTGAGGAGAAAATAAGGGAATATTTTGGAGGTTTTGGTGAGGTACGTGGTGAAACAAAGTGTTTACACATGTAGAACTTGTTCTGTCTTCACTAATTTAGTAAAAAGCAGCCCCCGAATGCAACCTGTGTGGAAGCTACTGTAAGCTTAATGGTCAACATAGCTCCACGTGTCTTAGTGGTCAGAATTTTAATGGTAAAGATATTCGTTACAGGCTTGGAGTTGGGTAGACTGGGTTAATGGAAGGAGGAGCTGGAATAAGCCAGAGATTCAGGAACCGATTCATGGGATGTCTGACAGTCTTGACTGTGTCAGGCATGGGACGCAATGTTTTTGAGCATGGTGCTTTGGTCATTTGGGTGAGGTGCTCTTCAGCCAGCCCAGCTGATCTGCTGTGGCACATATTCAGACAGTATGCCTAAATTCTGTGCAACTGTGTAGTCTCTGTGCCTCTCTGTCCCTGGTTTTTGGTGGTGCAGACGAACAAAATGTCAGTGCTTGAAAGCTGGCCTTGCATGAGTGTGGTATGGGCAACCGAAGTTGGCTGCTGCTTCCCTATTAGTTCTCCGATGTTGCCAGCATCAGGTCATGACAACTGTGTTGTCAGGGAATTTGGATGTCACCTGCCATCTTACTGCCTTACAGACAGTTCACTCTGGACTATAGACTTCGACTAATACTTGCTTAGGCTGAAATCTCATCTGCCATATGTAAGGAGAACTTTACTCTGTGTTTGTAGTCAGGTGTAGAATTTGTCTTGTTTAACATACAATTTTAGCAGCATTGTGGATGAACAGACAGTGCATTTGCACTAAGTTACATCTTTTTTTGTACAAAACTCGAAGATTTAAGTCTCCTTAAGGTTTGAAACACTTAGTTACTTCAGTCTTAACTGAGTTAAGTAGTTCTGGTTTGACTTTCAGTTTTATCCAGCACAACTGAAATGTTCTTTGTGCGCCAAGTTTTATCTGAGTTCCTGAATGCACAAATTACACCATCAGTTAGAGGAAAACAGTCTTTTACACAATTACGAATACTATTTCTAGTGAAGGTGATGTTTATGATATTGTTAGTGATGGTTTTTAGTGATATTTGTTTACATCTAGTGACTTAAAGCCCTGCAAAAGAGGCACATTGTATTCAAGTCTAAATAATTTCTGTTAACAAATATGACCTGTTAGAAACATTTTTAAGTGGTACAAATGGCAGGATAAAAGATAAAATCACTGTATTCTACCAGGTTGAATCGATAGAGCTCCCCATGGACAACAAAACTAACAAGAGGCGTGGATTTTGCTTCATTACTTTCAAGGAGGAGGAACCAGTGAAGAAAATAATGGAAAAGAAGTATCACAATGTTGGACTTAGTAAAGTAGGTGAAGTTTTTCCTAGAGAAACTGAACAGTGACACTAGAGGGAATTACATTAGCAGTTGCATCTGTGTGGGGATAATAGTCTGAAAAATCCTGTAAGCATCCTGTAACCATGTCCCCAAGCACCACATCCACACGTTTNCAGCCCTGTGCTCCAGACCCTTCCCCAGCTCCGTTGCCCTTCTCTGGACCTGCTCCAGCCCCTCAATGTCCTTCTTGTGGGGAGGGGCCCAACACTGACCCCAGGATTCAAGGTGCGGCCTCACCAGGGCCGAGTCCAGGGGCACAATCCTGCCCCAGTCCTGCTGGCCACACTATTGCTGATACAGGCCGGGATACTGTTGGCCTTCTTGGCCACCTGGGCACACTGCTGGCTCCTGTTCTAGTTCAAAGGGAAAACAGAAGGGCGTACAAAGAAACAAGCATTCTTTTCAGAATTGATTCTACGGGCAGAAAATTACAAGACTTGCGATGTTTTTATAACATCGGTGTCTTACAGCTATTTTCAAGTTAGAGAGTGTAAGCTATCCATTTTTTTTTCAGGGAGAGCACCAGGGTGACCAAATTCTATTTTCTGCTTAGTGTTCTGTACGTTTAAGAATGGCTTGTGGCAGTTATGTTTGCTAATTGGATCTGACCTGAACTTCCCATTTCCAGTGTGAAATAAAAGTAGCCATGTCAAAGGAACAGTACCAGCAGCAGCAGCAGTGGGGTAGTCGAGGAGGATTTGTTGG
>VZTO01007587.1:76640-110492 GCA_013400615.1 Syrrhaptes paradoxus | reverse complement strand
AAAAAAAAAAAATCTCTTACAGGGTATTACAAAGCTATTTTTCTACTTTGAGCTGTATTTTCTCTCCTAGATCAGAGTACTGTGAAAATAAATAAATTCAATACATCATCTATGTGAGAACGTGACAGATGAAATTTGGGTCTCATTTATGTGAGTGCCAAAGCACTAGTCATCTTCTCCAAGGTAGGGTTTCGCCTCATATGTATTCACAAAGCCAACCTTCTTTCCAAAGAGGCTATTCTAACATTTACTGTTACCATTTAATATTTAGGAATATTTCAATGTTGAGTCAACAGTGATGTTCCATAAAATATTTAAGAAGAATTGCCGAGTTAAAAAGTCTGCTCCATTCCTCCAGCATTTCCCTGGAGTTTAGGTGTGCATTTGCTGCACAGATGGTGCAGCAGCAATATCACACAGTGCTGTCAGATTCCTGATATACGTGGTGCAACACTATGAGTGCAAGATAAATGAAAGCCTGAGCTTCACATTTCCCCATGTTTTAGGGATTAATTCTACTCTTTATTGATCCACTGATGCCTCCTGGAAAACTTCAGAAAAATTCTCTCAATGAGAATATAATTCTACATCTGTGTTATACTGGATGGTGTCTTGGTTTACCTTAATCATTTTTCATTACTATTGACATTTCTTTGAATTTATGTGGTATTTTTTATCCTGAGGAGTTCATCAGCCATTGTACCCGATTCCATCAGCTGTCATAGTCATGGTTTGTGAGGTCAAAGGCTTCCATAAATTGTCTCTGCTATTACAGAGCCATGGTTCAAGTGTTTGGTTTGGTAAGGCCTACTATAATCTTCAAATTAATTTGGGGGAATTATTTTTAATTGCCCATATTTGTGTAGAAGGCAAATGTACTTACTGTGTCTGGATAGATGTTATAGGTAAATGTTAATAATTTGGTATACAGCACATTGCACCGAGGCTGGTGCCGACACAGCAAATGACTGTGATGAATGAGTCAAGCTTTGACTTTTCCAACGAGGTAATGTATAAGAGCTATCTGAGCTTTTCCTCAGACAAAATGGACGTGAGGGCCTCCTCGTGCATCTGTTCAGCCTTTATCAACATTATTTTAGTACTGTCTGATCAGTGCAGTTATTTTATTTGTGCTATAATAGTTTCTAAAAGTGTCTCTGCATATTCATGGTGAGACTTTCACCTTACAAAGGATTCAGAGTTAAATGGGCAAAGAAAAGAAAAATGTTACTTTCTCTGCTGTACATAAAAGGAACTGAGTTGCAAAAAAAAAAAGGTAATTTATCCAAGTCATATAATGAACCTATAGCTGGTCTAACAAGTGACTCCTTATCTGCAAAGCACAGTCAGTTCTTCTCTGCTGCTATTGATGAGTATTTATGTGTATACAAATACTGGGTTTGTGCTGTCACCCTTCTGACGTGAAAGACTGGTACCAAGTGATTATGAAGGTAACGCAGCCAAAGCTGAGGTTAGCAACAGGTCAGCTCCCAGTCAGGGTGTCTCAGAACCCCCTTTGCAATTTGGAAACTGCCTGTCGCATTCTGCTTCTGTTGCAAACTGAAACATCTGGTTGTAGCAGGTTATCTGAGGTGGTGTCAAATCACATGACACAGATTTAAAATCAAAGTTTTGCTAGTGCCTGATGCTGGAAATAGTAAAATATTTATTCTCACAGGCTGGTGCTCAGCCAGCAGTTATAAAAATCTAAATTATACTTAGTGCACGTTATGTGTTCAGTAGTATTTTGCGAGAAGGGAAAGTGATATTTTGCAAGATTTCAGGGAAGAGGTGATACAGCAGTATTTCCTACCGAATGTAGGATCATACCACACACATTTGTGAAGTGTCACATTCCTCAGTTGATTACTGGAGGGTAGTGTTCAACATGCCAGAACAGCACGACTGCGGATACAGTGGCAAAGGTAAAAATAAAGCAGAAGGTGAGGGATTACATGTATTGACTTTGTAGCAGTGAGAAAGCAGTTCTACTGGATCAATGCAGGTCTTGGTCGGAGTTGTGGCATAAGGCTTTTCATCACTCTGTTAATCTAAGGTCATTGGTCTGGAGATGCTACAAGAAGCTGGATGGGTATGAAATACTTTATTGCATATCCCCTGCTCTCTTCTTTGTCCTGTACTGAAGAATTTAAAATGTGCCTACTCTCCTGTGAAGTAGGACTAGGCTCAAAGAAACTCCACAGCTTAAGACTGAAAAACCAAAACGCTAATGCAGTAATTTTCAGCCAGTGAGGAATGAAATACTCTTTAACTAATTTAGTTCTGGTTTTATCCCTTTAAAATCAGGCAGGATTATACATTAAACAGTACAACACTGGTTTTGTAGCCATTTTAATTTGTATTGCATTTGATCAAATATCACTTTTATGTTATACAGTAAAGTGATTTTTATCTCAGAAATAAAAAGAGGGCCAAACTTGTGCCCATTATGTTTGCTGGCAGTTTCACGATGCTGACAGACGATGGGGATGGCTTATTTCTGGGACAGTGGTCTCACCACTCTTCTCTCAGACATTCCTTCTCCAGTGCAGGGAAGTCTCATCTGTTCATGTAGCAGTTACAAGGTATCTTTAGATGCTAAGCTTATCCAAAAGCAAAACTCTTGGCATGTGGTACTCTTAAAGAGCTACAAAGCAACCACGTGAGGTACCTGTTGTGGTTCTGAACCTGGCTGGCACAAACACCAGACAGCTGCTCACTGAGCCTTCCCCTTCCCGGGGACAGGGGAGAGAATTAAAGGGGTAAAGAGAAAGGAGATTTGTGGTTTGGGATGAGAACAATTTAATAACTGAACTACAATAACAATGATAATCATAATAATGATAAAAATAATTGTATTATATACAAATATACAAATGAGTGATACACAGTGAACTGCTCACCACCCAGTGACCAAGGATCAGCCCATTCCTGTCTAATGGTCCTGGAGCAGAGACAGTCCTTAAACCGCAATCCTGGAAGAGAGAGAAGAGCCTGAGTGTCGGAGAGACCAAGAGCCAACTGAGAGAGTGAGACAACCCCAAGAGAGAGGAGACCCAGGGAGAGAGAAGGAGATGACCCCAGAGAGAGAGATACCAGGTAGGCAACTGGGGGTCACAATTGCTACATCTATCTCAAGCTAAACTGTCTGCACTTCTGTTAAGGAGATAAATTAACTTTTGAAAGATCAACACGTGTCTGAAATTCTTAAAATCCCATACCCAGAGTGGCAGTCAGCTACTCCACACTTCGTGTTCTCATAGACCTTTTCCTGCACATCGTATAGCTAACAATTTGAAAGAGAAAATCATGAAATCCAGCGTGCATAGGGTAATGATGCTTCACACAGGCATGAGAGAAAATAAAATGACAATTTGTGCATGAGCTCACAATTTTGTACAATGCTTATTTTTATCCAAAGATATAAAAAATGTTTTCATATCTGAATTCTTTTTCCCTTTTATTCAAATTGGCTTTAGCAGAACAAAATGATTATGAAGCCTATTAATCTTAATTTTTCACACTGAGATTCATTTTATGGAACTGGAAGCTACAGAAATGGAACCATCCGCCTCTTTCTCTGTCACTAGGATATCTAAATGTAATGCAGATTGAAAATTAAATGCAAGAGACAAGATAGCGGTTCTAATAACCCTAGTAATTTCTAAATAAATAGGCTTAGATTGATGGAAGAGAAAAAAAATCTGTTTTCCTAATAACACAAAATAGTCATACTTGTATAAAAAAGTCTTGTGTTGATTAGGATTTTCTAAAGCTTTAAATTTATTCTTCCAGTCTATTTAAATATATGTGAAGTAGAATTGATACTTACTCTACTGTCTTATATCTTCTTTAGCCACTAACAGGAAGCTGTAAACTGTGTCAGATTTGGATGGCAGTGTTTCAAACCTCCTTTGTATAGTTTTATCAAAAGGGCAAGATAATTGAGAACGTGGCTTGATATATTGAATGAATATTCATTTTCCTTAACTCAATGTGTAATGTCCATGAAGTCCATACTACCAACCAGTAATAATACATTAAATGCTGTGATATTTTAAGAAGAGTTTTTGGATTCTGTTTTACTTAGTTGATATAAGTTATTATCTGAGAAAACAGAAGAATGTTATTTCCACTAACATTTTTACAAGAGAAGAAAAGGAATAATTTTCCACTACTGAAGGGTTTGTATTTTGCAGTGGGTGTACAATAGCAGGATAGGATTCAGAAAATTATTGGTTCACAGGTAACCTTTACACCTTCCTGCAACTGAATGAGTGTTATTTTGTATCTTTTAACTTGCTTTTGTAATGTGATGTTTCAATATCCCCCCAAAACGGAACTACAAACCCTGCACTTTGCTTACTTGCATTAAATTTATATCAGGTGATCTAAACCCATCAATGTCATCTGACATTGGTGGAAAACTAGTCTAAGGTACATTAAAATTTGGCATTTTCACAGTTGAGTTCAGCAGCCTTGTTACAAAAATTTCAGGATATTCAGATAATTTTTAGAAGTGTTAAATTTTTCGTAAACTTTAGAGGATGGACTGTGAACTTCTCACACACATTTATAATCCGTTAGCAATTACTGTGTATGTTCAATAGGAACTTTGTATCCTTCACTTTGATTAGGAAAGCATTAACGCACGAAACTCATGTGAGTGCCTGTGAGACCTTTGCATATGTCAGCAGCTTTGCAAATTGACTCCGCCACTGGATGATAGCAAAGGTGGATTGGAATCATGTTTGAGTGCTTCTGTTCCTTACTTCCAGAGAGATCCCAGAGGAAGGTGCTGGGTAATTGCTCATTCACTCTGAGAGCTTTCTCTTCATTATAAAATAAATAAATGAATAAAAGTGAAAGAGGAAATTGCACCATTTGCTAAGTAGACCAGACGTTACTTCATAATTGTTCAGCAGAGAAGACGGGGAACCAAATCCTGTGCTCTAAACCGTGCAAGCAAAAGAGAAGAAATTAAGGAAGCTTCTGTATCTGTGCTGTAGACAACTGTGTTTCATCTACCCATCCACCCGCTAGGTAAGGACCTTTCCCTCTATAAAGCCATTTTGTTGATCAACATTAGACTGGAATAAAGAAAAAATACTGGAATACAACGGGCCATTTTCCAAATTATGAACTCTGTTGCAGTTCTCTCTTTGTAAATTAGTATATGTATGAGAGGTTTTTGTGTATGTCAGAGGTTCAAGGAATATATAAAAGGCAGCTAAGATGTGCATACTACTTAAGTCTGGTGGTAGTTTTATTCTACGGTTTATGTTTTTTGAACTACTTACTATACCCCAGCAGAGTAAGATAGAAGAGCGAGGACTAGGATCTCTCTGACATGTTCTGTAGCAGGGTGCTGTGGCCACTTAAATCTGAGACGGCAGCTGTCAGAAGCAAGGCTGCCCGTGCGATGAAGATGCCAGGCAGCAGCAGGGAAGGCTGCGGTAGAACTGATGTACCGCTTGGTGTCTAGGAAAGGGAAAACACAGCATATAGTACTACTGTTATTTTTAAGACTGTGTCAGGTGTCTTGTTGTGCAGTAGATGTGGCTGGGCGGCTCAGGGATCTCCTTTCAGGCCAATCAGGACAAGTTTTGGAAGAGAGAGAATAGTTTATAATTTGCTGCCTTGCTAATAGGAGATGTGGGGGAGATTGCTGGGCTGGCTGGCTGAGGAACAGACATCAGGACTCTACAGGTGCACGGGAGTGTATCAAAAACATCGTGTTCGCAGTGTTGCCTGACAGCAGAAACAAGGGTATTGGACTGAGGATTTTGCAGTGGACAAGGTTGAATGGAAACAGTTTAAAAGCCAGCTAGATAAACCCACTTAGGGCCACAGTCTGCTTCGTGATCCAGGACACAAACAGACACTTTGCTTCACAACAGAGTTGAATTAAACTTGAGGTCTGTTTTGTTTGACACCTTAGTGTTTTGGTATTTTAAAACTTTATTTATCTGCTTTCTTATTGTAACATTTACTACTACCAGATTTCTAATTTGAAAATGTAGGCAAAGAATCATGTGTTTTTTCTCAGCAGTAGGTTAGACAGCATGCTGATCCGTCAATTTTCCTGGCACAGGCTCTCTCCTCACCTTGTGCAGACAGCACTGGGGGTCTGTGCTGGTCTAGGAATCTCGTGTCACCTGGGGATTAAAGCCAAAACAAATCAACAGAAGTCTGCTGAGAAACAAGAATGCTTCTTTATTTGCAGTGTTCATTGAATACCATATTGATATCAGGATAGCGTTAGATAAAAGGGAGATTTAAGATCACTCACTGGGGATCTGGAAGAAACAACAGACATTTATTTAAAATACTTATGCTTTTCAGTCACCTCTGCAATGTCTTTTTACTTTTTACTTTTTCTAACAGGAATCCAGAGAGGACCAATAAAACCAATAATATGCAATATTGAGAGAACAGAACATTTGGAGTGCAACAAACTGCTTTAGAACAAACTTGGTACAAGAATAAACCTTGCTGTTTGAAGCAGGTCCTTTTGCCTTAAGCAGTGGCACTTAAGGAATCATAAAATTTTCTGTAACTTTACAAAAACTAAAATTTTCTGAGTATTATAAGAAACAATAATGAAAATTTATGCTTTGGTTTTGGTAGTAATATTCACTAATGCATATTTGCAAGTACAGTATCTTGCATAAAATTTTTCTGCTCTATGGGGAATATACTCTTGATAGAAATATGATGTTTTAATTCCCCACAAAGCACTTAAAAGTAAAACTATAACATAGTAGTGCACAAACATAAATAATAGAAGTAGTATTTTTATGTGTTCATATAGTGAGTTTCTTGGAATATATAATGGCAGTCCTCTTTATTTGATCTTGAAATACCTAAACTATTATTAACCTGTATTACATCCAGTCTTGTAACAATCCTAAAACAATATTAGTGCCCAATGATGTGAAGTCAAGTGCTTATGAAAACAGCCTCTTAAGTATAGCACAAAAAAAACAACATCCTAAGAGTCATTTCTGATGGAGTACGGGACATTAAAATGCTGCTAGATGATATCCCAGCTTGGGTTTAAAGAATTAATGAAGAACAAATGTTCTAAGTGACGTGTAAGCATGCAATTCTCTCTGTGGGTTGACCTTCATTCTTCTGCAGTTAGTTAATGAGGATTCTCTTTGTTATCTTTCTTGCCGAAGAACCTCGGGGCCTTGTATCATTATTGAATGAACACAATGTCACCTCAGCTGGCAGAAATGTTTTGTCTTTTGTCAGGAAAAGAAGTTTCCTCGTGTCAGCTGGTGAAAGAAGAACGCAGCAACAATCAATTGAGACCAGACATTTCAATTCAGCTAACTTAGCCCAGTGGAGATGTTTAACCTGCTGTAGTTGTTTTGATCAGAGTATTTAGGCTTCATTATTGTATGACTCTTGCATCTATTTCTGAAGTTTGCAACTTATGGTTATAAATTAATGATAAACAAAAGCATTTGCTCTGGAGAACTGCTCTCAATATTCCCCTTTTAATAGTTAATTACCATTTGTTGCAGAACAGTTTGTGTTTTTTGAAATGAACACTTAAAAAACAGCTGCCTTTTATCTGATTTCAAAATGACAAGTGTATTCTCAACTACCAGTGGATCTTGTAAGGTGGGGATCACATCTGCTCTGAAAGCTGGAGCTGTAACTTTGAGCCTTTCTGTGAGCTGTATCATATTATCCAGAGCTGTAGAAGGTATTATGTAGAAGCTGTAAAATGATAATTGCAAGTTTCACCCAACATGAGTCTTTTATTTGTAGTGCTCCCAATGCTCATATGGCTTCCCCATTGCTCAGGGTACCCGTGGACGTTATACACAGGAGCAAATCCAATAAAAAAAATGGTCTTCTCTTCATACTTAAAATTGGCACTGGGTGAATCTGCACAAAGGAGGAGAGAGAAGGCATTAGTTGAAAACTGTGTAAAATAAAGTTATTAATGAATTATTCACTCAGGTATATTATATACAAGATAGCTGATATGGGACCTTATCATGGACACACAGAAGATTTCTGCTGAAAGAAGTATTAGGTGTGCAGATAGCAAGTGGTAACAGAACTTTACAAATAAAAAGGCAAATACCTTTTTTCCGTCCTTTTTTTTTGGCTAGTAGAAAAAAGACCTGACACTGAGGAACACTTTTATCAGTTTCCTGTCCTGTGGGGACACATGGGAATGGGACAGCTCTCCTTCTCCTCCTTCTCCTCCTTCTCCTCCTTCTCCTCCTTCTCCTCCTTCTCCTCCTTCTCCTCCTTCTCCTCCTTCTCCTCCTTCTCCTCTTTTTCTCCTATTCTGCTTCCCCCCACCCAAAAAAATAGCTCCAGTCACATATGAAAATTACTTAAAATACAAAGTGTGTGGGACTACTGCTATGCTAGAAATGAGACTGGAGGAGAGAGATGATGTGCTGGGGATATAGCTGAAGCTGTTTGGGAGGGAATAAAACTGACCCTCTCAAGGCAGTGATGACACTTCCATTGGCTTTCCTGTATTCTGCATTTTTTTATAATATAGCTGAAAATGCATACTGATTGGAGAAAACGATGAAATTTTCCTTGAGAACGTACAGTTGAATTTGCAAGTATGACTACCTAAATTGGAGCTCGTAATTCTGAGCTGGATGGTAACATGTAGTGAAGTATTGGGCAGTATAATTGAAATGCCTAGCTTATTCCTCTTTGCCTATTCTATTCAGATTTTAATCTAATCTATTTAGATTTTTAAAAAATCACACCAGGTCAAGTCTGTTATCTTTCAAAGCTCTCTGTGAAAAATAAGATCCGTCCTAGGAAAGGAAAAAATCCAGCAGTTAGGCCTTCCCTTGGAAAGTAAGAGACACAGGAAGGAATTTTTGTTCCAGTTAATATTTGTCTGTTTTCTACTCAGAAATATCTCCTCTCACGCTGGGGTTTTGACCAGAACTTCTGCCACTTTTTCTTTCAGAAGTGTGGATAAGCCTAGGATGTTTTAAAATAAACTACTTGCAATAAATCAACATTTTTTCAACTAAAACGAAAAAAATGTGATTGAAAATTTCAGATTACTCCAATCAGCTGAACCTTTGTGTGATTTAATGTTGATTATTTAAATAAGGTTGCTACTTTAACACTGTGAAGAGCAATGCTCTGTTATTGTCCATATCATAAGGTAATAACAGCAAATGAGACCTGAAATAATTTGATGCATTCAGAGGTTTTGTTATGTAGCACTTTGCCTTATAGTCACTTTCCCTTTTTTTGAGGTAAGAGTACTTGTACCTGCATTAGATGCGTATTATTGTCATGAATCCCATTTGTTATTAATATATAATGGAAAGGAATGGCATTAGTGCAGGTTTGTTATCCTGATATTCAGCTTATCCTCAATCCCATAAATTGTGTTTTTGAGCCAACAGGCTCATATGTTTTGCTAAAGTCATTAAAATAATGCTGTATTAAATACTTCTCTAAAGTAAGTCAAGTACAACTGTGTTACCTTCTGGTTATTAGGGTACATATGTCTAATATACATTCATTTTGGAGTCCCTTAGGGGACAGCCTTCTTATTAATACAGCAGAGAACAGCTGAGTGAGCATATGGTTTATTAAGACGTGCTTATATTAATTATATGTGAATACTGTTCAAATGGTCACTAGTCTATAGCTGAAAGACCCTTCGTGATCACTGCTTTGAACCTCAGAGCTCAGTAGGATTACTCTTGATTCAATGTGGTTGTCTTTGGCTGGAAAAAATCACTATATTTGTGTCTAAGTTGGAAATTAATGAAACACTTGAGAACCTAATACCACGAAAACTCAAACAATTCATGAATATGCAAAACTGAAGGAAGTTTTGCAGGCATGATGAAATTACACGTTTCTATGCTACCTTATCCAGCAATCTGATCCATAATGGTTCATTACACAATGTGTGTAAGAAAACAGAATACTCTAATAGTTGCAGTTCCAAATTAAAAATTAAAATCCTGTCTGCATGGCTTCTAACCCCATACTGCTGAATTGATCTGCTTTTTGAATGTTGCAATTCTGTGGTATTGCTTAACCCCAGTTAACATTTATGATGATCTTTTATTTTTAAAGCTGTTTTTCATTCCAGATGACTCAGTACACACTGTGTCCTGCAATGCAGCACTGCAACTTTTAGTGGAGTGCCAGGCAGAAGATTATATGAGCCTGAAAATAAAGTTACATGGATTTAAGCTTGGAGAAGACCCACTGTGAAACAATCTCAGGACCGTTTAGTTTTATATTTCTTACTCTCATTTTAAAGCTCCTCTGATCCCAGAAAAGTGCAATCAGTGATGAACACCTAGAATCACATGTGCCATGTCTGCTTTTCCTGACTTAGGAGAAGTTTTGGTCTTTCTGTGATCCTGCTGAGACAGGAAAGGCTGCGCTTGGCCTTTGCCATCACTTGGCTCCTTAGCTAGTGCCTAGTTTCTTGCATGGTACACAACTGCAGGAAAAAAAATGCATGGAAAGGAAAGAGTGTTTCATTAATGTTTCTGATTGTTCTGTGGATACAGAAAGAATGACATGTTGGATACTTGCCTGAAAATTTAAACACAATGAGTAAGGCCCCAGAACTCTGGAAATAATACAGTAAGTACAATGTTTTAGTAATATTTCCTATACAATGAATTTTATTTATGCTTTTGGAAAACTTGGGTGCCATTCCTGCCCCTTCCCTGAGCCTTGCTTTCCCCAGCCGACACGTACTGACTGAACATGAGAGCTACTCTGGCCTCTTTGTAGAGGAAAGACTATCCTCAAGGGCAGCCTAATATAAGGTTTTGATTTGGAGCATTTAGTGGTTATCTGAAACACTGAGGCACTTCAAATCCCCAAGATCGCCTTTCAGAAGTACATTCTAGAAATCTAAACCCTAAAGTGGCCCAACAGTGAAACACAATTCTTATTTGTAAGTACGTAGCTGTCATTCTCAAAAGTGATGAAGTTCAACTATAAAATCATCCACAGAGTAGAAATTTGCACCAATGTTTTGTTGTACTGCTTCAAAGACCCCAAGAAAAAACTAAACCAACTCCGGCCTCCACCCGAGAGCAAACAAGCCACAGGTGCCGGTGGGGAGGTGTTCGTTGGTGTGCAGCAGCAGGTGTCTGGAGTTAAGCTGAGCATTGGTGGAGAGTCAACAAACCTGTTCCTGTCCTCAGGTGAAAAGGATCAGCTCTGGCTCCCTTTGCCAGCTCTCCCCAAAAGGCGAGGGCCGGAGCTGGAGCAGAGAGGGGGCTGTGGGGAGGGGGCCTGGTTGTGGTCCTTGGCCTGTGTTCCTCTTTTCTGAGGGGCCTGGCAGCCATGGTTGCAGGTGCTGCTCTTTGGGTGCACGTCTCGGGTCTGTCAGGGTGTTTTCCTGCTGGCAAGTTGCTGTGTGTTTTGTGAGGAAGAAGCCTGAAACAGTGCAGGAAGGCTGGAGCTGGCCTGGAACGAAGACTTCTGTGGTTCCCTGTGGCTCAGGTAACAAAAAAGGTGAAGATGGTTTGTGGGGGGGTGTTGGTTTGTGTTTGGTTTATTTTAAAAGGTGCTCTTAGGAAGCAAGCTGGCGTTTTCCTGTGCTGTTTTGGTTTTGATAAAATAGTTCAAGGTATGCAGCGGAGCTACCTGCAGTCAGTGTGGGGCTGTGTGGGGCGGTTTCTGTGCCTCCCGCCCAGGCTGTGGCTGAGGCAGTGAGAGACAGTGTTCTTGGGCAGTCCTGGGGTAGCAGGCTTGACTAACCTGGGGAGTTTTAATAATGGTTTTGGTAATACTTGATTTATTTGGGAGATACTTAGTAAGACACATGAAAACAGAGATCCTAAGGTTGATAAGCATGTAAGGAACAAACCCCAAAGGAAACTGTGAGGTGAGGCTGCTTCTCCTGACGGGGTGCAGAAATCCTGGCAAAGCTGTGGGAAGTGCTGTGGTGACCCCAAGGCATGTATATGTGCTCCTCCCAGGTGGTACTGCTTCCCTCAGCTTCACGTCTGACCCTCCTGCAGCCTCCTCTGACTTAAAAATGGGTGCTGGGGGTGCCGTGTACAGACCCCATAGCCTGGGTGTTCCTAAGAGACTCAGAGGTGTTGTGTTTAACTCTGGTTTTGATTAGCTCTTTAAATGACTTGCCCACGTAAGGCTTTTTTCTTTGTATTAACCTTTAAAATGGGGGGAGTATTTTATAGGGGTAGAGTGAGGGCAGTCTTTGATGGGCAGCCCTTGAGGATAGTCTTTCCTCTGCAAAGAGGAGGCCACAGTAGCTGGAAGGATGTATTATCTGTAGTTTCTTGTTTTGACATTTATTTTCTGAAACTAAGAAGAAACCTTGTAGCTGACCTAAAGAATGTTTTTGTGGCTTTTTTTTTAGTCACACAATGTATGTTGAAGAAACTAAATAGATGCAAGTATAAAAGCAGAAGGGCATAAAAGACTTTTCTAGTCTCCCAAAATATTCCCCCAGTCTTATCAATTTCCTTCCAGTGAAGTAGCTAAAATCATTCTTATCTTTATAAGAAAAGTGTGATGTAAATATCAATGTGCAAGCTTCTTTCACATTTATCTGATATTACTTTATTGGCTATATTATTTTATAGGCTACAAACAGAAGCAAGAATAGGGACAGGAAACTAATGTTCAGAGAGAACAGTTTACTCCTGGTATTAGTGGAATCTTCCCCTTGCCCCAGTACAGCTGATGGAGCAGCTGCTGTCATGGAGATAGCTGCAGTTGGAATGTAGTTAGACCCACCTGAAATGGAGCCCTGGGTGACTACTAGAGGTTGACTTGGTTTTTGCAAGTATGAAAATGTAATTCTTGCTTTGGATGGTGTGGGGCAGAAAAATTTGTGGTGATAATCTGTTAAAATTCTTCTAGTGAGGTGTGATTCCTTGCTTAGCCAGTGGCAGCCTCAAAGGGCAAGAAGCAGTCAGAAAAGCTTTATCCCTGTTGCTGAAATAGGATTCCTTGATAGGACATTTTTTTTAAAAAAAAAAAAAAAAACTTATCTCTTTCAAGCAAACTTTGATCAATGTTGATTTTAATAGTTGTGAGTATAAAACGAGGGAGTTGTTCGGAAAGGCAGCAGTTATATGCTGCTTCCAATAAGCCAGAGTTGATTTATGCTATTTGGTGCAGTGTAGTCTTCAAGAGCAAATACAAGCACCTGCTTTTTTCAGTGCAGGGAGACATGTTAGCTTCATTGGAAGCTGCAAACATATATTGGAAGAATTAAAAATGGAATTATGGAACTATTAAAATGGAATATGTATCTCTTTGTAAGTTTTAGATTTAAAACTCTCTTGTTTCTGTTGTGTTTTTTTTTTCTAACCTAATTAGTAGACACTGCTGGAGTTTGACATATATTAAGTGTTCTAGAAGTTGGAAAACAAAGCTTCTAAATGATGTTGTGGTTGGCAAAGGACTGAAATTTTCTGACACTTAATCAGAAAATACTTGAAATGTAACAAGCTTAGTATTTTAAAATTGACACAGTTCCATAAAGTTTTACTACCAGAAGAGCCAGGTGTTATGCTTTAATCACACTAGAAGCAGCAGCTGATGCGTGGTGCAGCAGCAATAATTCCAAGCTAGAAGCCTACAAATAATCTAGCTACAAATTATATTGTCAAGAGAATCTAAATACTTTGTAATATATTCTAATACATATTAATTTGAGAGCCCTATAGGGGACAGTCTTGTTATTAATACACAGAGGAACAGATGTGATAGCATATGGTTTACCAACTTGTATTTATGTTAATTCTATGTAAATAGGATTTTAATAAGGTAACATTAGTCTATAGCTTCATTTTGCTAATATATTTTTCTTCTTTGAAGATGATAATGGGATCATCTAAATTGGGGTCTAGGATCATACAGAAGGTTAGTGGAGACAGTCCATTTTAGGTAAGATATAAAAGACTAATAAAGAAGGAACCCTTTTTAAGCATTTTGTGATCACTTAAAACTTCAGTGATTAAATTCAACTTGAATTATTCACCACTGTGAATGAAATACTACTGCCAAAAACACTGCTTGATGCCTACTTTTACCAGTTTTAAATTCCTGTCTATTCTGTGTTGATTGATTGTGGTTTGAACTTCCATTCAGCTGGCTTGGAAAAGCTTGCAAAACTTCATAAAATCCAGGGAGCTTCCAGCATCACCTTAAATCTGATGTCTGTTGAACTTGCTATGCAGCCCACCTATTGCTGTCAGTTGGAAAAGCTGTGAATGCAGTTCTGAGTTAGCTCAGGCTTCTTGGCAGCTTTCTCTGGGGCACAGTTTTTTTTTAATTATGCTCCCAGGCACTGCTAGGAGCTATTTCAGTTTGTGATGAGAACAGAGTAAGCAATCTGTGTTCCTGCAAGCAGGTGAGGAAATAAAAAGTACTAATCAGCACTAGTGTTGCAAAGGACTTTGGAAAACTTTCTGCCTGCTATTAGAAATTTATCTTTTAAACAATTGGATCAACTTCCCAAAGCATACCAGTTCAGCTCAACAGAAATTTCTCTTTGAGGTAGCACAAAAGTTCTGTTTCTATGGCCTAGAAAGCCTTAAGCTGTATTACCTGCAACTTCCAGTTCATGACTGAAAAACTGTACATAGAGGTGCGATTTCGTTCTCTCCTCCATAGTTAGAGACATGGTTGCTTTGTTTTTTTCAATTAAAAAAAAAAAAAGATTTTGTGAAACTTACACTGAGTTTCTAATGAAAGAGAGCTCTGGATTTGTTTTTTTTGGGGGGGAAGAGGGGTGGGCGCATAGGGGAGAAATACAAAACTTGTATAAGCTTAAATGTGTAAATACAACTTATAAAAGAACCTAGCAACACCTTGTTATGTGTTAGGAATACTTTGATCTTTGGTTTTGTTTTTCCCCCAAGTTAGGGACACAGCTTAGAATGTCCTGTGTGTCGGGTCATGTTTTGAATAAGTAAGCCAACAGCAGGATTTTTGAATACTAGTTACTTGAAAAATTCTGATGGAAGTAAAATGTCAATGTAAATGTTGCATGGTTCTGTTCCTCAAGACTTGGGTGTAATCTAGGACCCAGAAAATGACTCCTCAAACTTTCAGTGAATGAGAGTGAATGCTGCTTGGATCTGGCTGGCTTGTTGTGTGGCTGCATCAGATGATGTCTGCATTCCTGACTTCATGCTAGTAGTTTCTTGCCTGAAAAATTTCAGCCCATGGTCTTGCACTGAAAATTGCATTGACTGCTCTGAGGCTATGAAATGATCCTAACAGCATTTGTGGTACCTTCCATATGTATGTGCTGCCATCGATCACAGAGATGGCAAACTTCATAACATCTTGACTGGTTTGTCTGCTTTTGTTGCTTAATGTGAATATTTAACTTGATAAAGTAATTTGCCATCTTGTGATTGTAAAAGTCTTTACACAGCCAAATTCTGTTCCACTCAATAATCTATTCCATCATCTGTGTGCTATGTAATAATGCACATGTTGTGACAGTTAATTCCTTTTTCAAAGCTCTGCTACTAGGGTCTTGTAAAGAGTAGCAGCAACACACAGTAATCTCTTTAAGAATGTTTGGAAATGTAAATATGAATTTGGGCAACATAATAGAAACAGCACTTAAGGGAGACAAGAGACAAAGAAAATAGTTTGTTTTGATTCTCTAGACACATCACAGAATCATAAAGGCTTGTGTCAGAAGGGACCTTAAAGATCACCTAGTTCCAACCCCCCCTGCCATGGGCAGGGACACCTCCCACTAGCCCAGGTTGCTCAAAGCCTCATCCAGCCTGGCCTTGAACCCCTCCAGGGATGGGGCATCCACAGCTTCTCTGGGCAACCTGGGCCACTGCCTCACCACCTGCACAGGAAAACATTTCTTCCTCGGATCTAATCGAAGTCTCCTCTCTTTTGGCTTAAAGCCATTGCCCCTTGTCCTGTTGCTGTACTCCCTCATGAAGAGTGCCTCCCCATCATTCCTGTAGCTCCCTTTCAGTACTGGAAGGCTGCTCTAAAGTCTCCCGGATATGTAAATACCTTGAAACCATGTGGCAACTAAACAAAACAGATTTTAAAAAATTTAGGAATCTTACATTCCTTTGTATCTGTAACAAACCATGTTTAAAGCGGTCAGCAAGCAGTATTTCCCCTCTCGCCATGAATTACGTCTTTGCTCATAGTGGGAAACACTGGAGTTCATAATACATCTAAAGTAGAAGGACAGTTTGTGTCATCATCCATAGAGGAATATCAGATCATATATCTTTACTTGACAAGAGGTGGCAATTTAATCTGACAAGTTTCCTGACGATGAGGACAGCTTTAGGAGTTCAACTACCTTGGTTAGGATTTGACATGTCATTGAGGGATGTTGTTGCAGAAGCTCGACAATAAACTGGCACTTGCTAATGCAGTTTAGGATTGCTGTAAAAATTTATTAGAAACCAGAGACTGTAAAATTACTGTACTCTTACAGAAATGTTTTTCTTTCCCTCCTGAATATATGTGATATTTAATGCATGGCACATGTTTAAAAACTTGTTTTGTGATGGTGTAAACCAAATCTATTACAATGCATGTGAAATGGAAGGAATTCAATTAAATGCATGTGAGAATAAACAGAATGGGAGAGAGCTGCCTTGTGGAGGCAGAGAAGTCTGAAGTTAAGGTTTGTTTGCTGAACTGATATGTCCTGGTTTGAAATGGTGTTTATGTGCCTGGAGAGGGACCGGAGTGGTTGGTGGATTTTAAAAGCGCGCAAAACCCAGCTGAGGTATGAGGAACCCATGCAGCTGGGCGCTGGGCTCCTGTGGGAGCAGACCTTGCAGACAGCTTTTCAGCAAGCCTGGTTCCCTAAATGCCCTTTTAAGTATGGCTGCTACCTGAACATGGAGCAAAAATAATTTTTGATTCATTAAAAAATAATTCATTTCAATATAAAGTGAAATAAAGCTATTTAGTATCCAGCTGGTGTTTTAAGTTTAATCTGGAGATTTTGGAGGTGTTTGAAATAGGGTGTTCATAATCCCAGCTGGGGAAACATCTCTCAGTAGTTGAGCACTCTTGGGTATGTTGACAAATGCCACCTGGAAGAGTATTGGTTATGATCTCATGAAATTTGTGAATAAACTTCAGAATGAGATGTGTGTATGAAAAAGAAAACTGAAAGATCTGAAGGATCTGCCAGAGTGTGTTTTCAAGAAGTGCTCTAGGATGTTATGAGTTGTAGCCTTTTTCAATTGTTTCCCTGTTAGCTCTTGACAATCCTTGGAGAAAGACAGACATGTTTAATACACCTATCTTTCTTAACGTGGATGTCTTTTTCATTTCTAACTAGGCAGTCATCTTGGGACTTCATGTTAGGAGAAAACAGCATCGTTGCTTGAAATTTTCATTGATTGCTGATGAAAGATGAATCATCATACTCTTTTGCTGCACACTTTGGGAATTCAGCTGAGGAAGATGTCTGGGCCGAACTGTCTGTAATAGTGTTTGGATAGGTTTTTATAGTTGTCAGTATTAAGGTGGGCCATAATACCAAAATCCTGACTTGCTCTTTTAATGACTGGATGTAGTCAAAAAAGAAGTAAATTAAATGACAGAATCTGTTCTGGTACAGAGTAAAGCTTGCTATGTAGGAAGTCTGGGAAAATCCAAGAAGAGTACAAAGTTGGTTTGGTTTGTTCTAATTTGTCCATTTATTCTGTTAGTACAGAGAGAACATATTGACCTCACAAGCTAGTGACAAACGTAAAAAAAAAAATAATAATCCAGGGAGTCTGTACAATGACTTTGAAACACATTACAAGTAATCAGGAAACTGAGGTCAATATGGGTGTTACTGGTGGCCAGAGCAGGTCTGTTAGAGTCCAAGAGTGAGCTGTACACTGGCTGGGCTTGAACTTCCACTTAGCTTTTCTTTTTCTGAAGAATCCGTGTAGCTGCAGTTGTTGCTCACTAATTACACAGTCTCTCCTTTTGGCATGTTTCTGGCATGTGGTGACATCACTGTTATAATATTTTAACTAAGTGTACTTCATGGCCATTGACAGCGTGTCTTGGCAGCTGAGGTCTTGCTGGGGAGAGAGGCTTGAAAGGGAATCCAGTTGTGTAGGTTAGTGTTTGCAAGGGGGAACCCTTTTAGTAAAATTCCTTGGACAACAACTAGTATTTTGTAAGTGATAATAACAGATTGAATGTTACTTTGGGAACCTGGGTTATACTTAATTTTATGACATTAGCCCTAATGACATCTTTTTCTTCTAATTCTTAAGATTGCTACTATTATGCTGTAACAATTAGCAATTGAACTGCAGAGACTAAACCCTGTTCAAAGCCAAGCCATTTCAGATGGGATTAATATTTTGGTAAGAAACAAGAATGTCCTGCTCTGAGTGTAGTGTAACTGTTAGAGCATACTCATAAAACACAAACTGGTAAAATAGAGGCACCTTTTTAGTTTAAATGAATATTGTAATAAAACACTTTACAAGAAGTAGTGGCAGATTTTTTTCTGTTGGGACTGTATTTCTTTAGCAGATCGTTTAGTGGGAGGTATTAGGGTTCTGTTTGTTCTAACAGAAAGCAGTGGCCTTCTCTCACAAGTCTGGCTGTTGTGTGTTATTTGTCTGTTCTGTCTGTCTGCCAGGACTCCACTGTGGCACTGGTGCAAAGCCTGCAGCAGCCCCCCAGCCCTCAGCAGTTTCTCTGTAGAGGGGGCCAGTGTGCTGCAGCAGGCACACAGGTTATCCAGAGAGCCACCCTGGGAAGTGCAGTGCTTGAGATGCCTTATCCACCTCTTTTGCTCTTTATTTGTTTCTCTCCCCTGCTGCTTCAGGGGTATCAGCTGCATGTTGCCAATTAGGCTCATCAACATTGTCAATAACAGATGTGGAGCTCCTGGTAATCCCCCACCCTTGTTAGTGGACTGCAAGGGCTTCTGGCTGTTTGTGATGGGATTTAACCCCTATCCTCCTGCAGGGAGCCAAGTCACTCTGTCAAACACCAGGAGTGATTTTTTTTTTTTCTATTCTGTATTGTAAGGCTTCTTTTACCCCCATCTTAGCCCCAGTTGGTTTGATTAGACTCTGGTTTTAGCTATGGGTTCCAGCTTGGAGGAAAACATAATTAATTTCATCACAAATCGATAGGAAAAGGATATTTTAAGAACTCTGCTTCAAGCTAAAGGTAATAGCACAAAGTTTCATTGCCTGTCAAGCAGATTACTTGGGCATGTCTTGAAATGCAAGCTGCAAGCAAAACTTTGCAGCATTACCAGCCAGCATGTCATTATAGGATAAACCTGTAAACGTGTTCATTAGACGGGATGCTCAAAGACTTTCAGATTTTGCACTCTGTCATGTTGGCTAACCCCAATCCCCCCCTGCATGTCCTTTATTTATTCCCAGATGAGGCATCTCCAATGCTTGCGCTACAACTACTTTCCTCCTCCCATGGGAATCATTCAGTTTAGGGGGAATGTCACATGTGGTGACTTCTGCAACCGAGTTGAAATCAAAGCAATCTAGACTAAAATTTGTTCCTGTGAAAAGCTGTCTTGCAGGCTATACTTTTTTTGAGAGAGAATGTTGTAATACTAACACTTTCTGACATCTAATGGGGGGGGGAGGGGGTGGGAGGCTTGGTCAAACATTTTTCCAGAGCCTGTAGTGGAATAAGGAAGCTGCGTCTGAGTTCTCTGGCCAGAAAATGAGAGTGGGGGGCGTCTCAGCACAGCAGTTGCATTTCTCATCCACCTCAAGCATAAAATTGGAGGCTTGCCACGATATTGAGTCTGAATTATTGTGTAGCTACTAATGGTGTTAAGATGAATATTTAGCATCTGAAGTTAGTTACTCTCTCATGAGCGAGCTCTGCAGTATGAGACATCAAAGTACTAATGTATGTGATGCTATGGACCTTGGACCCTGTAAAACAAACATGTAAACAAAATCTCCACTGAGTGTTTTGTGAGCCATTGGCTGGTCTGAACAGCAGCCAGTGACAGGATGGCACTGATGAGCCTTTCCTTTAGGTGCCAGGGGCAATAAGCCAGGAACACTGAAAAGCATAGTACCAAACTGAAATGTAAATAATATCACCAGGTATCTTCAATTTTTGTTTATTTGGGAAGGAGTATGGGAGAGTGTCCAGCACAATTTCTGTCAGGAATATGAGAGGTAGAAAAATCCATACTGATCTGAAATGGGGTGTGAGTATTTGATTCCTCTGAATTGCAGCATTGAATGCTGGCCCTTGTGCTCACCAGTAGCATTCGTGATACATTTAACTATTGAGATTGTACGTGTGTTCTGGTATACCTTAAAATCTGAAATCAAGGCTAAACCAAAGCACTTTGATGGTTTTTTTTTTGCAATTGATCACTGCGGTACTTTCTTCAGAGCTGAACAGAACATCCCAAGTTTTTGTTCCACTGAGAAACTTTAATAGAAATTTAAATATCAGTAACAGATGTGCTTCACAACATGATGGCTGATGGATTATTGATTCATAACAAAGTTTTAATCCTTGGGATATTGAGTAAATGATAAAGCTATTACATTGTTATCACTGAATTTAATCTGTTGTCATTAGCAAGTTACAAATTATATAACTTAGGTGCTTTGTCAGCAAAGCTTTAAAATTAGATTGGCAGAAATTAACATGTACAGCAACATTTTGAAGTGAGTTATGAATCCACTTAAAATGAGTTGTTATCAACTGATGAGTGCTTAGAAGTTGGTATTTGAATTCTAGCTGAGAGGAGGAGGGTTTAGGTTTTTGAGAAGGTCAGGTGCAAGTGTTACACCTTAGCGAAGTTTAATGTAATAGTCTGTTCAAGGATGAGCTTGTTCTCAGTGATAGATTATTTTCATGTCTGAAATTTACTGAGCCCATTGGAACCTCTATGGGGAAAGCATTTCACAAAAAAAAGGTACACTGGGGTGTGCATGCAGATCTATTTATGTTGCTCTGTAGATGCCCAGAACAGAGGAGTTTCTGAAGGATATTAAATTATGGATTGTACAGATGCATCTGCCATACTTAAAACAAGTCATACCTTTGCCTCAATTAGGATTACATCTCAATTGTTGCGTAGCCCTATGTGTTGATTTGTACTTTCTTTGTGTGTTTGAAAAATGGGTTTTGATTTACTCCTGCTATCAGTTCCTGAGTTTATATTCTTGTGTTTCCCATGGCAACAGATTTTTCTGTGACTGAGCAAGTATCGTTTTGTTGCTTTGGGTGTTAGCAGTGTTAGCTAAGGCATGAATACAGAGCTTCACACAAAGGGCTGGTAAAATACTATTTGTAAGGAGTTCTTTCTCTGAACCTTAATTGTATTATTTTAAAAAGGATTAAATTGGTGTGTGCTTTCTTATCTAGATAGTGCATGTAAATATTGCAAGCTTTGATAAGATTTTACTGTAAGCAAAAAGCCTTTAATGCTTGAGATCATAACTCTTGTGAAAAGTGAAGTGAATAACAACTTGTCTATATTCTTATTGCTTTTATGCTTGGCTCGTTCTCCCTTTAACCTCACACAGTCTCTCCCAAGTGTTAATTACAGAAAGTGTGGCACCATTCTTCAGTCTTCATAGAAATATCTGTTTTTACTTTGACACTTGTAGGTAGGTTCTGTGGGAAGGCCACCCTTTTCACAATAAATTATGTTGTTATAAGTTCAGGTATGTCCACTAGTGCTGTCCTAATCTAAGCATTTTTTCCCCCCAGAGTTATACTCACAAAATATGAGCACATATCTTAAAGAGCAGAAAGCTTTCTTCCAAGAGAGATTATGTTGACAGAAAGATGTTGTAGTGAGGAATTCACTTTTGCTTTTCCTTATTATGTATAATAACTCCCCCAGGCAACAGGAGTTAGAAGTTACAGTGCTGTAACTTGGATGCTGAAGCATCCGACCTGATGGAATGTAAGGCTGAAACGAAGGTCTGTCTTGTAATTAGCAAGCAGTCAGAAACCACAAAACACAAATGCGACATTTTAATGAATTTCTGTCTTGATGAAAACATACCTACTTTTCATATGAATTCCTTATTACTGTGACTTTTAATTCTGAAGCCTTAGATTATTATGGATAATTTCACTGTGCTATAGACAGTTACTTGAGTCAAATTGTAGTTATCTGAGTCAAATTCTAGTCAACTTCTGAATTTACAGTCAAATTCAAGTTACACAGCTTGCTGTAAGCAGCGTGATCTGCCAAGCTGGTCTTTTTTGAAGAAAGTCCATAGGTGCAAACTCTTCTTTGTTTATATGCATTCAACGGAAAGGAGGGTAGATAAATTAGTTAAACAAAACCAAACAGAAAACTAAACATGATTTGAAGTTTACCTTCTATTCTTAGTAGAAAAATCATAGTAGCTCTAACAGCCAGAACCAGATAGTGATGAAATTACTGGTAAGGACCCTGTATGACACTGACTGTGGACTGCAGTTTGAGAACAGCCAGGTTTGTGCAGTTTTGCAGCCCTGAGTATTGCACGGGCTTTACAACTTGGCCATCCAGTTACTTCATTCACTGCAATCATTAACCCAGCACATGTATGTTGATAAGAACACAGCTTTGCAGCAGAGCTTCATTCCAGAAATGTGAGCTTGTTCTTATTTTTGGTGTCATTCTGCCTTTATTCTGTCACTTCTAATGTAGAGATTGGAAATCAATGACTTTGACTACACTTGTTTAAGTGCCAAGATATTTTCCCACTTTTCAAGTGAATGCGCTGCTGCTCTGTGATAAGTAACATCAAAGCACATTTTGTTAATTTATTACTTTCTGCAGGGTTTAATATTTGCTTTTTCCCCTTCTGCAGCTGTATTTCTTAAGCCTGTGTTACCTCTAACTTTTGATCCATGATAAGTAGGAACGTATAGTTCAGTAAATTGGTTAGTTGGTAAGCAAGATGAATATTGTTTGAATAGCTTTGCTAATACTGTTTTATTAAAAGTGAAGAAATGTAGCAAACCTGATAGAAGAGTAGTTACATGGGTTAAATATTTCAAATAGTATAGTAAGTAAGAGATGTGGATTTGGGGGCTTTTTTTTTAATATTCCTTGGAAAACAAAATAGCATCACTTCTTGTGTGAACACTACATCTTAATGTTGAAGCTGATTTCCATTTGAAATAGAAAAGGTTAGGTTTTTGAAGGATGACATTATTGCAAACGTAAACTGAAATGGTTTAGTTAGCACTGACCAGCTCTTAATATTTGTAAGGCATTTATTCCTAACTGGGGTACAAAAATGGAAGGGCAGCTCTTCATATGGTAACTTTTTATAGTAACTATTAATAGCTATTTATGAGGAATAAAACTTGGACACAGCACAACAGCCTTCATCAACTTTATTTTTAGATAATATTGTGTGTGTTTGATAGGGCTTGATATTGATAATTCATCACAATAAGAAAAATTAAATTCCTTGTTTAATGGGATTGTTTTTCATCATATATTGAATTCGAGAATTCAATATCATAAATCCTTGTTAGAGAGGGAGGATATTTCCTTTGCAGGCCTGCTTGTCAGATTTCTGCAAAATTTCAGGTATGTTAGAAAAATGGCGAAAAAAGTAGAAGTATGAAATACTTGCCTTCGTAATTCTCCTGTTCTGTACCTCCTGATGCAATGTTGAATTTGTGTTCTTATGAAAACCTGGACCTGACACAGGAAACAAGAACAAAGGATTCATCCAGCATCTACAATGGCAACTGTTTTGGATTATTTTGACATAAAAAGTTCATAGAGTGGTTCTCAAATTTGCCTGGTTGCAGTAGAGGTGCCAAAACTCAATGTTTCATTAATGTGTGGATTCCCCTCTCTGTTTCGGTTTGTAGGTAATAAGGTGACAATGTTTTCTGGCTTTTGTGGTTCAGTTCTCTCCTGAAGAATAGGACGAAAATGCTTCTCTTTCAGGGTCAGTAGGATAGGGTGCTATTGTACATTTGGACCCAGCTTGCTTAGGTTTCCAGTAAACTGCTGCAGAACTAGACTTCTGTGTGCAGTGTCTAGTTCTAAAGATGTATAACTGGAAGAAGAGGGATTATTCAAAACCACCAGTGTAAGATTGTCCATTCCCAAGGACTTCAATCAGCTGTCCTCTAGGTAGTGATCAATAATGTTTCAAAGACCATTTAAGGAATACTCACAGTTTGAGTATTAATGGGTGTTTGCTTATGTAAAAAGGGTTTGGGCAAACTGGAACCTTTTGCTTCCAGGTTTGAAGATGGAACTCTGTATCACAGCCTTCAAACTGTACGACAGATACTGCATGTATTGCTCTCGTGTTGCAAGCATAGGAACAAAGGTAACAAAAACTTGAGGCTTTTGGTTCGTGTTTTTGTTAGTCTGTTATGGAGATTTAAGAAATGCACATCTAGGAATGTCCAACTATTTACAGAAACTAGAAGTTACCATTTCTATTTTTATACACATTTGCACACACCTTTTTTAGCTCTTAAATCTGGAGCACTTTTTATCAACCAGCAGCAAGCTTTATAGAGTTTTCTACCAGTCATTTTAGTGTTACCATAAAACTGCTTTCCCCTTGTACCTGTAAAAGCTGTAATTTCCTACAGGATCAGTGGAACTATTTGTAACATTATTTTAGGTTTAGTCATGAGCCCAATGGGCAGATTTACTCTAGAAAATGTGGCTATAGGTTGAATGGGAATAAGCTTCTTGGTTTAACTTATATTTTGAGTTTCCTACGGGGACAGAATTTTTTTGCTGTTGCATGTTTTTCTACTTGATACAGTGTTACCAGAACAATCAGATTTTTTAAAAAAAGTTCATTAGTCAATCAGCAAAGAAGCATTTTTTTTTAAGAAGAGAAGGAATTACAGTAATTAACAAGCAACTAAATCCTGTGTAACTTTATATAAAAGACTTAGAAATATTCATGAGGAAAGCTCTTTGAGGTGACTGAGAAATGCCGATCTACAAAATGCTCAGCCCTGGATTACTTACCTTGATGTTTGTTTTGGAATAAACAAACTCGGTTAGCTATTGTGCTACTTGAGTAACTGTGGCTGACTTGATATTCTCCTGCATTCTGTCCCTTCTAATGCTGTAACTTTTTACCCAAACCTCTTCAGTACTACTTGCTAAAAAGCATCTAGATTAAGCAAAAATAATGTATTGCCTGAGATACTTGTGCAACTTATGGCAGCAAGTATGGAACCTCAACTTCCCAATTAGTAAAAGGAATCTGAGTAAAGCTGTTCCTTTTGTTTAATGGTGTGTTTACCCATGTGTTATTTCTAGACTTCACTGGGTTCTTGTAAGGGTACTTGCACATCTTGCTAAATGGTACGCTTCCTTAAGGAGTGGACATTCCAGTGTCTGTAGTTCCATTTTTTTAAAAGTCTGTCTTTAAAAGAGTGTAAAGGAGTGTCTTTTCCTAATAACCTGCATACCTCACCATTTGTCTGAAAAGCAGTGTGTCTTTCCTGAGAACAATCCCCTGCAGAAGCCTGTGCTCTGAGCTCTCTTGATGATCTCTGGGGTGGGGTCTGCAATTATCAGCCCTCTCTGAGCTATGGCCCTTGTTTAACATGTTATTGGACTCTGTCTTTTAATTGATTTTCTGTTTGAGCCTATCCAAAGGCTACTCTCCAGCTTTGCTTCTAGCACATCACCCTTTACTGTACTTTCACATTAATGCATTTCATATTTGTCATCAGGAGTTCTTTCTCTGCTGTAAACCAGTTAAACTTGGGGCTCTGTGAAATCAATAACAGACCAACTGATTGGGGAAAATGGAAAGAGGAGCTGACTTTTTCTTGCATTTTTCTGGCAACATATAAGAAAATACTTCCCTTTTGTTACTGTAGGGGTACAGGACAAGTGTGCCCTGCGCTGAAGGGTTCAAATGCCACCAGGCTGAGCTGGGACATCAGCTGTCTCTACCAGGATGGCAGCACAGCTCTCCTCCTCTAGTCATGCGGCTGTT
Source organism: Syrrhaptes paradoxus (assembly GCA_013400615.1). Lineage (NCBI taxonomy): Eukaryota > Metazoa > Chordata > Aves > Pterocliformes > Pteroclidae > Syrrhaptes > Syrrhaptes paradoxus. Next base: position 84,528 of record VZTO01007587.1, on the reverse strand, counting down.
CTGCCTGCAGGCTGAGAACAGGAGCTGTTGGCAAGGGCAGGTGTCCGGCTCTGCAAGCAGACAGTCCTGCATCTGGGTGCTGTTTGTCAATGTAATGAGTTGGCTTCTTACCATCTCATCTCAGAGTGCCCTTAATGTTCTTGTAACCACCAGTTCCCATATTGCAGCCACAGGCTGATTTATGGGTTCCTGTCTTGCTGACCACTCTGCTGAAGCTTCTTGTGTCCTGCTAAAGCATTTGCAATGTTTGATGTGCTTTTAAAGGGCCTGGACAGTCTCAACATTATGGTGGCTAAATTGGGCCTCTTACCCCAATGAATAAGATCCTCTGCCCTCCCCCAGCATATTCTTATCTATTCCTGCATTGAGTCAATTAGCCAAAAATAAAGTTCTTCTATGACTGTCACTATTAAACAGTTCCTGAAAGTTCTTTTAAAGAAAGATAGCTGCAGATGAAGTCTGCTTCATTTGCTGGCAAATTATTGCAAATAAGCAAGAAAATAAGAGCTCAGGTAACAGTCTGTTTACTCAGCTCTTCAGCATAAATAGCTGACATAGATTATTTGAATGCATGTCTCTTGACCTTCATTTTTAGGACACTCCTCTTAGAGAGGATCTCGGATTGCCTGAGGACACAGACTAGAGTTTTTGTCAGGGGAACTGAGGAAGTCATTCTGATGGCCTGGACAGAAGCTGGGAAAGAAAAACATGTAAAATATACTGCTGGTGGGGTGCAGGAATTTAAATTTTTAACAAGGTCTTTGCAAGTCAGTTTCCCAGTTGTTTCCTTACCTGTATTTTCCCTAGCGACAGTCCCAGGAAAAGCTGTAATATGAAGGGCACTGTTTTGCCTAATGACAAAATACTGAGGGTAACTCTTCTATACCGAGTTCCTCCAAACAGCGTTAGCAAAACTACTGCAAGCAATACATTTGAAAGGGATGGTAATGTTAAGGCTGGGTGAGGACAGAGCTCCCCAGACAGGAGTGAAGCGCTGTGTAGGTGGAGAGCAGCTGATCTTAGCTTGGGCTGATGCTCTGCTGGCACAAGGGTGCATGTGCTCTCCTTGCTCAGTGCATGTGCTGTTGGGGATCTGGTGCTGTTGCAGGTATGTGCAAGGTGGTGCCTTGGTTGTAGGGCTGAAACAGGGCACTTAAACTGCTGTCGCAAATATAACAGCTATGAAGGTAGGTTGTGTGAAGAAATCTTGCTTCAGTCTTGTTGGTGTTTGTAGCTGGCTAGGTATCACAGATGTAATGTAGCTCTACAGCATGCCTGTAATGCTTAATTTGAAATAGTGCCACAGAAACAGTTCAAAGAAAAGTGTTCAAAAATAGTGCCCGGAAATAGAGCCTGGAAGAAAGTCAGGGAAAACAAGTAACTGAGATGACTATATTTGGAGAGGTTCTCTTCTGCCCCATTACGTTTTATTTGAGGAAAATTTTGCTTCCAACAGAGGTGGTGGATATTGAGAAACAAAGCTTCACCAAAAGGTAATATCTCCTTTGCAACCAAAACCACCCAAAGTATTTAAGCACATGATTTCAAATCAGTTTAAATGAGAGGTGGGATATGCAGCAGCATGGCTTTTCAAGTTCTACTTTTTCAGTGTTTATTGCTTGGTTTTGAAATTTCAGCAAAGTTAGAACTGTTTTCAACCAAAAAAAATCTGATGTCAATTGTTCTATTAGGAAAAAGTATTAAAATATTGAAAATATGAAGAAATGCAGGGATGCTGATACACAAACCTGGCAAGGGAGAGCAAGTGGCTGCGTGGTGTTATTGGCTAACCAGCTGGTTTTAAACCGTGGCAGTTGTGGAAAACTTCAGCTGTTAATTCATTAAGAAGTATACCAGCATTGGAATGAAGTTACGTTGCTCAGTTGCCCTGTTACTTAAATGCAGAAAGAGAGAACATGGGCATTTTACCTCTGTCCCTTTGCACGCAACAATATGCTGCATTCCTTTCACAATTTTGTCTTGTAGACAAAGTAAACATGCCAGTGCCTAAACAATTAACTGAAAATACTACATCATATTAAAGTGTTGTATGAGTGGCTCAGAATTTTCAAAGGCCTGAAATAGATCTGAGTGTGTTAGATCGGTGTGGCAGTGCTCCAGGTAATGGCTCAGACTTTGAGAGTAACTAAAGCAACTTCAATTGACTTTCTCCAACCAGCACAGCTTAACAGCGTAAAAGTGAGGGAAGATAAGCACTACTGTGTTTTAGCAATACTTAGTGCTTCTCTAGTGAGTTGCAGGAAAGAACAAGAACATTTGAGCTTGTGTGCTTTAGACATGTTTCTGTCCGCTGTGTGCGGACTCCTTGCAGGGCTCCCAGCTCCTCAGGCAGATGGTGGGCAATAAGAGTGTAATGGAGATGAGTTACAAACTGAAGCAGAGTTTTAGTTATAGGTAAGAGGAGAAATAACTGTCCTGATTGAGTCATGAGCCGAAGGTACACCAGTGTCAGTAGGAGAAAATTTCCATTGATGGAGCTTAATATTTGTAAAGCCTTCTCAAGTGTGTGCCTCAGATATTTTTTTTTTTTTACAATATGCTCTAGTAGGATGAAAATGAGTGACATCAAGACCTTTATAAATGTGAATTAGGATTTCCTGAAATATTGGTGGCTGGTATGTCACTTAAAAGTGAATTTTGTTGCTTCCAGAAAATAAATCCCCTGCAATTTGCTAAACCCATGAGGTGTTTTGACTGAAACTTTTCTTCCATAGCTTTCAGCAAAGAAGCACAGGAGGAAAGCAGGAGAAGTGTGGAAGGTACTATGCCAACAATTTAATGTCATGTTTGATGCTTTTTTGGTTATCTAAACATGTGAATAGTGGCTGATTCATGGAAATGCTACCTAATAACTCTCCAGTCTGTCCAGATTTCCTCTCCCGAGACTTGATTGGGTGGGCAGTGATGCTGAAGGCTTCTTTATAGGGCTGTTATAGATTCATGGACTTGAAACATATTGAGAACTGTTAAAAAGGTATTGTAAGACTTGGGTCTACCTGACTTCCCCAGGACAGGCTTTCCTGTCTGCAGGGGGAAAAAAAAACAAAAACAAAACCAAAATTTAAACAAAAAAGCAAACCCAAACAAAAACTTCCTTTGGAACTGAGCCTGACAACAAGTCCCAAACTGGTAAGTTAGCTGCTAGTAAATCCCTCTGAGGCAGTGAAACAATGTGCTGATATCAGTCCTGGCAAGATTTGCTTATTAAATGCAAACAGTACAAAATTGATTACATTCTGGATTTTTTTTTCCCCAAAAGATATTTTGAAGTGTTTTTCCTCTTTATATATACTATTTACCTTGCATAAATGGGACAGTGGAGAGGCAAGAGGGTTCTTATCTTTTTTTCAGAGGTTCCCGCCTAGTGGCAAAGTATTATCAACAAGAGGCAGGGATATATTCCTTGACAGCACGCTTGGGCGAAGACAGATAAATGCTGCTAGCTGCAAGCTTTGTTTCAGTAATGAACCATGCACAAAGAGTTCACAAGAGCTAAATAAATGAGCAAGATAATGTTTGTCAGGACAGGAGCCTTTAAATGCTCCTGATTTCTCTGTGCTTTTCACATCTAGACTATACTATTTTTCTCTATAATAACATTAAAGTAGATTAGTGCTAATCTGGTGAGACAAATGTAATGATACTTGTTCCTAGAGAAATTAAATTCTACCACTTAAAAAAAAAAATCAAAAACCCCTTCAGCTCCTGCATTCAGGAAAAGATAAAAATTCTTAAGATACAACAAAAACCGTATCTGAATAAACTGGTACTAAATGCGAGCTCTAATTTCCTGATAGTAGTCAATACATTATCTATGCAGTGACCAGAAAGAGTAGGTCTTAGGTGGGACTTTAGATGACAGGTATTTATTCTGCCTGTTGTTAAGTAGTGTGTAAGCAGGAGCAATCTCATTTCTCAATGAAATGCTGTAGAGTTGCATTTTTTTTGTTTTCTGTGGAAAACATGCTGGACTTAATCTTAAAAGACTGAAAAGGAACAGTGCAGTCACAGATCAATGAGCTAAGTGCAGATGATCAAGAGGAAACTAATTTATGCAATGTAGGAAGTATATTATTGTGTCACCCTTGATTATCCTGAAAATGCTGGCATGGGGTCATGGATGAGACTCTAGATGGGCATGTGTTTCCATACTGGGTATACAAGTTGCTTTGTGTGTACTCCATAAAGCAATGATGTTTCCTATACCTTCACTAGATGGTCAGAGGTGAATCTAAAAGTTGTTTTTGATGAAAAAACCAAAGTTTTCTAAAAGTTCTAATATTTGCAGTGTATAAAGCCCAAATTAAGAGGACACTGTGCAAATAAATTGAAAATAGAAACATGGGAATTGAAAACTGCCTAGTAAAGCCATCAGTGGCTGGTGTTAGTATGAATGTTACAAATCCCTGGTGGTGTTTCCTATGAAGATCTAAGAATGAGGTGACATCTTCTGTATCCTAGTAGAAAAAGCTGGAGTGATCTACAGATTATCCCTGGTAACTAAAAGGTGTTTTTCTTCTGATCCTGCAATGCTTGTGCTCAAAAGAGCCTAACAGTCTTTGACAAATGATTTCACTGTTTTGGAGAATGTGCTGGGAAGCTAAAGCACTTCTAAAAGAATCACAGTACTGTGGTTTATAGACTTGTTCTGCCTTTGGGAAAGATGTCCTTTTTAAAGTTACCTTGAAGTTCCCTTTACTCAAGCCAGATTAAGGTAAAATGCAAATAAAGGATTTATTTTCATAATACCCAGAATACACAGCACAGTTGAAAGTGTTTATATAGATGAAGGACTAAAGGGGGTGGGGGGAGATAGATGGGAAAGTTTGGTCTTTATCTGATTTGCTGCAGCTGCTTTCCCCAGCAGACCTTATCAGGGATCCCTTTTCTATGTATCCCTTATCTCAGGGAGTGTTTGTCAGAAAATGACTTCTTGAATGCTCTGGATTATTTGTGATTTTCCTTTCTGTACAATAATCTTTCAGGATACGTATGTGGCAAATGTAAAGGTGACTTTGAAATAGGCAGATAGTAATAAATTACTACTTCACTGTACTTGTGACAAATTGAATGTAGAAACACCTAGTGTTACCTGGTACACCTGTAGTAATCAAATAACACAATCTCTGTAGAAATCTCTCCTGAAATCCAGAGTAATGAGTTCACTGTGAGCCCTCCTCACCACCCTAGGGGTCTTGAACTCTGCCATGTCATGGTCACTGCAGCCCAGGCTGCCCTTGGCATTCACATTCCCCCCCAGCCCTTCCTTCTTGGTGAGAGCAAGGTCCAGCATAGCCCCTCTCCTTGTTGCCCCCTCTGTCACTTGGAGAAGGAAGTTATCATCAACACATTCCAGAAACCTCCTGGCTTATTTAAGCCCTCCTATATTGTCCCTCCAACAGATATTGGGGTGGCTGAAGTCCCGCCCAAGGACCAGGATTTGTGAACACAAGGCTGCACCTATCTGTCTATAGAAGGTCTAATCCACTCGCTCTTCCTGGTCTGGTGGCCTGTAGCAGACCCCCACTATAATGTTGTTTAATTAAAACATAAAAATTCTTTAGTTTTGGAAAAAGTGAACATTGGTCATACACTGACTGTGGACCACAGCTACTGTCATGTGAGCTGACCATTCAGCATCCTCCTGAATGCTAGAGCATGGGTGAGAAATTGTTAGCTGTGGTCTTTTTTACTAGAGCACTTTCCACTGGTATTGCCCTCTGAGGCATGTTTTGCTTCATCCAGGAAGTATACCAGTTAAACCTGGGATAGAAAAGAAGGAAGTTGGTGTTGGATGCACTAAGCAGCGTCCTCTTTGCAGTAATGCTCTCAGCAGGACAGAATGAAGAGTGTGTGGAGTGCAGCGCTGATGGCAGATGTGAGGTAGATGAGTTATTGTTGTCAGATGATTTCTCAGTTAATGATTGTGCAGTGCTTTGAAGAGGTAAAGTGCTATATCACTGTTAAGCGTTATTATTATTATTCAGTTCCCAAAAGATTACAGAGCAGATAAGGAAAAAATACCATTAAAAACCTTTTCTTTTTTAGTGTGGTTGAAAGCAGAATGTGAACAGGGCTCTTTGGCTGTGACTATTTAAATGTGTGCAATTTTAAAAAAAGATTAGATGTGATATTTTTAACTATCTCATTCAGACTCATTCCAAAACACTTCATCTTCTGAGTGAAACAGTTCTACTGCCTGAAAATTAATCCAAAACAAGATTCTGTGCTAGCTGTGAAGACCTGGATTGAGCTAATTCATTTTTTGGGTCCAATCCATACATATAAATGCATGTAGTACAAATCTTGTGTTACGTGTTATTGCTTTCTCAAGACTGTTCAAACTCTTAACTGTTTTATTATCTCTAATAAAATTTGAGCCAGGACTAGGAAATCTGCACCTATTTCTGATGCCAAAAGGAAAACGGGGAGGACAATAAAACTGTAGAACTACTTCATCTCAATACCTGAATGTTTTTTCCCCCCCCAAAAAAAATAAGGATGAAATTGTCCTCCTCTGCAATTCTGCTCATAGCAGACTTCCCGTTATACTGATTCTCTCCTCAATATTGTTTAACTTTAACCTTGAATTACAGCCTTCTGTCCAAGTCCCATGGCTTTTAGAGAGAGAGCCAAACACAGACTTGGGTTCTTTGTTCCCTTTCTGGAATGCTTTAGAGATAGCAATGCACATCCATATATCTTGCTTCTTAAGTCTGATAGAACATTGTTAAAACAGGTTTTTAGTGAGAATTGTTGCCGAATTTTGCCAAGAGAAACAGTTACTTTGATTCTGAGGGAGACTCCAATTTGTTATTTTGAGTCAATGCAGACAGTGCACCAAAGATCTTGTATTTGCTTGATAATGGTGTTTGGACACTGGGTACAAGCTAGCTTAACTTTGAACATACAGTCATCTTTTGCTAGAGTGGGAGGTGGGTGATGACCAGCTTCTTACTATGTAGTTTGCTGTTTGGAGAGTGGTTGAAAAATCCTGGTTTTTCAACATCTGTGGTTCAAGTCTTTTAAGTTCTGATAAAGTTTCAGTACCTGACAAAATCCTGTCTTTTTACTGAAATGTTGTTTTGGAGAGAGGGAAATACTTCAGTGAGGGAAAACAGTAAACCAACACTTTTTAATTTTTTTGTTGTTATTGCAGAGTGAAAGCTTTGTTATTTATCATAGTGAAATTTTAAATATTAAAGATTCACTTCCCTTGGGGAAAAAAAAAATCTTGCTGTTTTCTTTCATAGAAAATAATTAAATCCTCACAGCCTAGATTTATCTTCTGTGCAGCTCTTCTTTTAAAATGAAGTGTTGCTACTATCCTGCCAAGAAAATGAAAATGGGAGATTTTGCTTTGGAAAAACTCTGATACCCTCAGTGACAGGTGTGATTTCTGCCTCAAACTTGATTACGGTTGTGTATGTAGGGAAGACAGAGCTGGACTTTTCTCTGTGGTACCCTGTTGCTGAATAAGAGGAAATGTATTTAAATTTGTGCCCAAGAAATTTCACTTACACTAAGAGGCCTTTCCTATGCTTAAGGGTGATCAACTACTGTCAGAGGCAGTTGAAAGAAGTTGTGGCACCTCCTTTTTTGGAAATATTCAAAATCAACAAGACTCCACCCTGAGCAACCTGTTGTAGCTGCTCCTGCTCCAAGATTGAGGTGGGACCCCAGGTGCCTGCTCCAACCTCAACTGTGTTATAATTCTACATGTTTAGGGGTTTGTAGCCAATTCTTTTCAGATTTTTTTTTCTTTTTGAAATATATGACATTTCATGATAGGAGGAGGAGTTGATACAGGGAGACTGCACTTACATTTTTTTTTTTTGGTTTTTGTCTTGTTTTTTGTTGATATTTT
>VZTO01007587.1:50212-76600 GCA_013400615.1 Syrrhaptes paradoxus | reverse complement strand
AATTTTCAAGTGTGTTTAGATGTATTTTAATAAAAAAAAGTAATGTGCCTTGTGAATCTTAAACTACCAAGCAGCCTAACATGCTAATACTGTGCAGCAATTTTTAATTTTTGTTCTCTTATTCCACTAGTTCTACCAGTCAGTACCTTTGTCAGCGAACTTCTGGTATGTGAAGAAAAAAAGTGATTTTTGTCGTTAAGGGCTGAAACTTGCTTCTAAAATCTAACAGTAACGNTGTTTTGGGCTTGTTTTTTGTGGATCTTTCTGTGCCTTGTTTTTACGCTGTTAAAGTATCATAGTTAATTGTACTGTCCATCTTAATTGAAAGTAAGTATTATAAAGTGTAAATATTATTACAGATTTAATCTGGAGTAGACTTAGATCCCATTAGACAATGCGGTGATCAGGTCTGAAGAGGTGAGAGATCAGCATCTTCCAGGAAAACTGGAAAATGAAATATGCTCAAGTATTTCTGTTCAAAAATATAGCACAAGCTAATGTGAAATTTAAGTAAGTTGAAATACAGACAAAGCAGCAAGGTTTTAAATAGCTCAAATTTTCAAGTGTGTTTAGATGTATTTTAATAAAAAAAAGTAATGTGCCTTGTGAATCTTAAACTACCAAGCAGCCTAACATGCTAATACTGTGCAGCAATTTTTAATTTTTGTTCTCTTATTCCACTAGTTCTACCAGTCAGTACCTTTGTCAGCGAACTTCTGGTATGTGAAGAAAAAAAGTGATTTTTGTCGTTAAGGGCTGAAACTTGCTTCTAAAATCTAACAGTAACGTAGATGTTAGGTTGAACTGGATATTGTACAATCCATCCTCTGCTGATTAATTTGTCTATTCTAATTCTGTCTGATCTGGTATCTGACTTATTTAACACTGCAGGCCTGAGCTAATAATGTCTTTAGGGAACTGGACAGTGCTGATGTTAAACCATCTTATTTGGAGGAGTAAAAGGGAACAAGGTATCTCTTTATACTGTGGGATCTTTTAATAAGTAGTCCACGTTCCCACTGTTAGCCTTAATACAGTTAGTTTTGGTATTATCAAAAGAGCAATTAACACCTGCAGATATGATCACAGATGGTATCAGAGAAGAAGCAGAACTCAATTTTTCAGTGAAGCTCAGCTTAGAGCTTCATATCTGAAACACCAGTGCAAAATTGCCTACCCAGCATAGTCGTGCCCTGCTATTTGTATTTCTAGATGCAACTTGTTAAATCATGATAAAAACAATGCAATTACTGTGGATAATGGTTACATTTCAACTCGGTGGGAGTAACTGTGGACTAAATATAAAGAGAAGGTACTCCTCCCTGGGATGGGGTGAGCCAGACAGATTGACTCTCCGTCGTAGCAAAGTTGAACAGAAATTATACTGCAGAATCCAGTTGTAAACTTGGAAAAACAAGACCAGTAATCAGTGATGGCCATTAAAATTATAGGAAATATTATGTCAGATCTGAATATCCATTTTTTGCATGACTGAGCCACCTCAAAACCCTTGGAACGAGAATGGCAATAGTAAAAAGAGAGGGGTAGGAATTAGTTGGTGCACTGTGATTCTCTTTTCCTGTCTTCAATAATGCGTCCATTCTGTAGCCAGTGTTTTACTGTGGCAAGTATCTTGTGGCACATTTTCAGAGCAATAGCACCTGTTTTTAGGGTCCTTCTGGAGACCATCAGGAGTACAGCAGGACTATTGCACAGACATACTGACATGCTAGCCACGAGTCAGGCCAGATACCAGTAGCACTTGTCAGAACAGAGCTCTACAGGAGCTGCAAAACATTTCAAATATGATAAATTATATAGCACTGAGTTATCTGCTATCACAGATCAACTGCCACTGATTCCTCAGCCAGTTTGGTTGTGGCTAGTGGCGGTATGAATAAATTTGGAATTAGTATTGCTCTCGTGCTCGCATTGAGACTTTGTCATTATCTCTGTAAATGACAGTCACCAGTGAACTTTGCTATGCTGACGAAGTATGTCTCTCTTCCCTGGTGTTAAAATTTCTGCTCTCAGCAATATCCCATAGAACTAGTTAAAATAAATCCTAAAACCAACAGCAAAAACACTGAAAATCAAATCTGTCCTGAAGATTTGAGAGAAAAGCTCCTGTCATCTTTTCCCATTGAGTAGAGCTATTACAGGACAAGGCTTCCTTACTGTAATTTTGTGTGAGAGATAAGGTCTAAGTAATATTTCTAGTGATCTTTTGAATCAAATCCTGCCCCCTTCTCTTGTAGTCTTCTCTTTTGTATCTCGGGATCAAGAAGAGAGGCCAAGGACTGGTGGTGAGCTCTAGTGCAGAACATGAAGGAGAGATTGTTAACTAACATGAGCTGGAGATTCCTTGTGTCTGTTCTGCATTTACTGTGGTTTCAGCAATGAACCATTAATATGTGTAACGTAATGACAGGTAAGCGGAAGACCCAGCTGTAGTGATCAGTTGGAAACAGACAAATATTTTTACATACAAATTCTTGATTTTGGTGGTCTTTTGCAACTAGAAGATAATTGCTTTTGGACAATTGAGAAATTGAAGGTGTGTATCACTCATCACAGTGTAGAAGGAAGAGTGTTGGAGAGATGAGAGCAGTATTTGAAACTGTTGATACTTACCTTTGACTTCTGGCATTCTTTCTGTGTGGAGCTTGAAATTACAGTAGGGATCCCTTACATGCTGATCTTTCTTGGGTTTGTACTTTGTGTGAGCTGTGGTTGGGGTTATCAGTTGTAATCAGCCACTGTGTGTGCAGGATTTGTCACCTTCCACATATCCTCAGGAGTTCTGCAGTGCCCTTCTGTTTGGAGGTGAACTCTTGAAGTCGTCAAAACAAAATGATGGAGGCTTGAGGAAAAAATGTCATGGGTTGAACTGAAGGGAAAAATATTTCTATTTTGCTTTTAAAAAACCAGAAAAAAATACCATGATTTCAGGTCAACTTCTCCTGTATTACTTCTGTTAGTAATACAATGTTTAGTCATTCCTTGCTATGTGTTCTATAGTATCATGGGCAGAACAGATTTATCACTGCCCATGAGCTGAGAAACTTGGATGCAGCCACAGCAGTGGGTTTCTGGAGCTGTGGCTTTTACCATCTCGGAATAGCTTGACCTAGAATTTGCACCTCAAAGCTCTCCTCTCCTGATCCTCCTGGAAGAGGAGTTTTGAATACTCTGTTTGTGTGCTGTGTGAACTCTGTTTTTCTATGCCAGCCCAACCAAAGCAGTAAGAGGGTAGGTTGGATGATCCCCTCTTCTAGCAACTGGAAATTGCATCTAAGTAGTTTGTAGAAGTGTCATATGCATATACCAGCAGCGTGGCAAAATCATTTTGGATGTAAAAGTAAAAATGCAGTTTTATTGTAATAAGTAGTGTGTTCCACATTTCAGGTTGACTCCCAAAAATGCCTTGTCTCCTCTCGAATCACTTTCCTCTTACTGTAGGTAGTAATAGTAGTATGAGGAAAGAATAAAACTGACAATTGTAGCTCTGGGACAACATTCTTGGGTACCCCTTAGGTACGCGAGCATGGAGCTGCATGAACTATGTTAAGACAGTTTAATTGATACTTTACATTTGATTTAAAAATACATTTTTTTGTCAAGAATAGTGAGCCAGGATAGGTTTCCTGATGTTTATAAAAGGACAAAGCAAATTGGGTGCAGTAAATAGTTACCAATGTCTTGAAACATTTTTAAGTTCCAGTTGGCTTTGAGTAAGTCATGTTTAAGTCCAATAAAGGTTTGTTAGATTGAGCAAAAAGCATAATTCCATAGCAACTGTTGAAAAGCGTTCTTATTTCTTAATCTGTAATGAATGAAGTAAACAAAAGTTACTTCCATCACAGTAGAGTTGAACATCTTGAAGGTTCCTGAGCTATGAATTTAATTAGTTACACTGTAACTAGCTTCTAGCAGCAGAGCATTTAGTTTCTTCTGGAGTTTTTGTACTTCTTGTTAATTAACAATAAATATTCATAGAAAAAAAAGCCATTAAAATAAATGTTGACTGTTACTTCAGAGTTACAGATTGAGAGACTTGTGCCTTCTGGGTTTCGTCAGGTCTTAGGTCATTAAGATGAATTTATCTGGTAGATGGTAATAAGGAGACTTGTTTGAAATATCACTTGTACTGTTTTTTCAGTGGTGGGTGGGAGTCAAGTCCTGTTCCTTTGGGTGCAGTTAGGGGATATAACAAATTGTTACAGCACTAAAGAGTTTTCTTCCTTGCTTGCTTTTTCTGGCCCTGTTATGTCCATGTTACTGCTGCTTTATAACCAAGGCCTGGTATGTTCATCCAAGTAAATGGTCTTTCACCCTTGGTCTAGTCCTCTGTAGTGGAGGACTAGTAGTTCAGTTGGGACAGGCTGTGTGTGTACTCTTCCCAGCTGAAAGAATCTGCAATGAGAATTAGAGACTTTGCTTTAGGAAAGCAAAACACCAGAATTCAACTGTCCTCCAGTGCTGTGAAAGGGTACCTTCAAAACCGGACTTTCTTCTCCAGTCAGTCAGGATACGTGTATACAACCCTATTGCCCTTGCTGAGAGCTGGTGGGTGCAAGCCAAGGCTGAATCAGAAGCCAGGTAGCAGCGCTACTAAGGTTCTGTATCGGCACAAATGTGCTCTGTCTTTTCATGATAGTGTCCTGGACTACAGGGAACAACAGCTTTTTCTTTTCAAACCTGAAACTGATTTTTGTTACCTTTCCAAAAACTACTTAAAAATTGTTTAAGCAGATTTCACTGCTTTTTGGAATAACTTTTATAAACGAAGAGAAATAGCACAATTACTTCCTGGAGAAGTTACATCTTTTCACTTTTTTTTTTTTTTGTCTCGGTTGAGACAGAAAACTCTCTGAAAATGAGGAGGAAACATCTAAGATGGAAAACTGTTTCTTCTTCCAGCTGTGACAAATAATTACAGTGTGGTGATTGTCCAGTTAAACCCCAGAAACTCTAGCCTCTGTGCCCTTGATAATGTAATCCTACAGAGTCTATTGCAATTGCCGTGGTATAATACCAGTGTGGAGATGTAAAAATTAAGCTCCTTAGGGCAAGCACCAGCTTTTGTTCTGAGTTGGTGTAGTCTCTAGTGCACTGGGCTGCGACAGGAGCTCCTATGGACTTTGCAATATGAATACTATAGTATTGCAGAGCGTCAACTGTGTGTGGTTTTATTTTGTTCGTTTGAATTAAATGCTGCATTCTCTTGAAAAAGTCTGAATAAGCTTTTAAGGTAGATGTTTGGGTTTGTTTTTCACAAAAAAGCACTAAGTGAAATCAAGGATTTAGTAGAACTGTTTCAAGATTGGAGATGTTCTTAAAAAGCTACTGGAGATAAAAATAAATTACAAGTAATGAAACATTGGCACAATGGGGTTTCTTAATATATTCGCTTGCTGCTTATGTAATATCACTGTTTAGATTTAGTATTTGACAGAGTTCTGTGGAGGGGGGAAAAAAAAGTCCCCAAACACCTTAGCAAATGGAAGAGCTTGTAAGAAAAAAAACAAACCACAAACAAAACTATTGCTCCCTTTGACCACTAGGTGATAGTCTTGCTTAATTTATTCATTTTATCAAGGTCATTTATATAAAGATTAAAAATGTTGCATGCTGAACCTCTTAAAGAATTAGATTCATGAAAAATAATTCTTTTTTTTTACTGAATATCAGACCAATCTTTACTGGTTTTCTGGTTTGTAAATAGTTGAGTCATAGCACAACCTTTTCCGTTTCTCTTCTGGATTTATTTTACTGTGATTAGTCCCCAACAACCATACAGCAGTGCTCAGTAAATGCACGGGTACTTACTAGTCTGGCTCAATGACACCAATGCAATTAGAACTGTTGGGTTTTGGTGTGTACCAAGTGTTGAAATTTCAAGTTTGATTTTCATCATTATTAGTCCTTATAGTTAAACAGAAGGTAAAATATTTTTCCCAATGTTAGTGGCTTTGTTGTCTTGAAAGGACTAGTTTTTATATTTAAATTATCTTTTTATGTATTGAAACAGACACAGATGTTTTATGTTTGTGAAAGGACTCTCTCAAATCAGGATGATAAAAACTCAAAATGTAACATATTTAACACTTTAACTATCGAAGTCTTCACAACATTGAAATTCTTTCTAGAGAATTTACTAAGATGTGTCAAGACTTGAGCAGCAGCNGAGTCATAGCACAACCTTTTCCGTTTCTCTTCTGGATTTATTTTACTGTGATTAGTCCCCAACAACCATACAGCAGTGCTCAGTAAATGCACGGGTACTTACTAGTCTGGCTCAATGACACCAATGCAATTAGAACTGTTGGGTTTTGGTGTGTACCAAGTGTTGAAATTTCAAGTTTGATTTTCATCATTATTAGTCCTTATAGTTAAACAGAAGGTAAAATATTTTTCCCAATGTTAGTGGCTTTGTTGTCTTGAAAGGACTAGTTTTTATATTTAAATTATCTTTTTATGTATTGAAACAGACACAGATGTTTTATGTTTGTGAAAGGACTCTCTCAAATCAGGATGATAAAACTCAAAATGTAACATATTTAACACTTTAAGTATCGAAGTCTTCACAACATTGAAATTCTTTCTAGAGAATTTACTAAGATGTGTCAAGACTTGAGCAGCAGCAGTGCATTTGACTTTCAAGCTAAGAAATATCCAACATTTGCAGTATTGGAGGCAAAACCCGTAACTCTGAAGTATATTCCTTAGATCAAAGAATATATTACCTTTAATTTTTGTAGTACTATTTCCTCAATTCTTGAGATGACTATCTTCTTAATATAATTATTTTTTTAGAAGCCTAATAAAAGCTTCTTGGTTTTGTTTGGTGTTTGTTTGTTTCTATTCTGGAGCAAGAAAGGGGCAAATAGTTGCAAGTACTTTGGGTTGTGTTCAGTACAGTTTATTCTCTCTCAATGACTTTGCTTTGCTCTGCTGACAATCTGATGTTGAAAAAATAAATCTTTACATATCTAGCTTTATTTTCATGCCAGAAATCTCATGGGAAAGAGTATGGGAATAAATTAATTCTATGGAAATATTATGTGTACTGTTGTAGTGTTAGGAGTGGAAGCAGGACTCCAGAGAACATGGTGTAATCCCTATTCTGTGGAAATGTGTCCTTTGAAAATAGATGTTGTTCAGGTTTCATTTATTTGTAAATCATCTGCTGAATGTTCCTACTAGTATTTTAGCTTTGCCAAAATTTGACTCCTCATTTGTACATTCATTTTCAAGTTATTTTCTGTGAGGTTGAGGACAACTAGGGCCCAGAAATAGGGTGGAATTCTCTGAAGGAGTTGTCATGCTCTAGAGTCAATGATCCATTAACGACACCCGCACTCCTGTTCCAGTGCTGGCAGCAGTTATGCCTCCTTCTACCAGTCTGCAGAGTGTGCAGGTGCTTTCTAAAAGGCAACCAATTTAGCTGTTCGGGTCATTTTTATTAATGGCTTCTGCTTAAAGTGGTCACTCGTGGCATATTGTCAGTCTGTGTTCAAATCTGGGAAAGTTGTCTTCCCTGGCATTGATTAAAATACAAAATACATTACCTTGCTTGCTTTGGGGAAGTAGCTTCACTGAGACCATGATTTGAAAGATCTCTAATCCTGTCTGCCTATGGTCGGTAGTAAGCTTTCTGTAGTCCTGATCTTATTTGGAACTAGGAAGAGGAAAAAGTTCTCATGGTTTAAAAAAAAAAAAGTCGTCTTCCTAATTGTACTCTAGGGATGAGTGTGTGATAGGTTTTATTGTGTGGTTCATAACTTTGTGAGGTCGTGTTCTTTAGACATATCAGGTCCCAGACTTGTGTCAAATGACTGTTCCTTGGTGTGAGTCTCTTTCTATGCATGGCCATCTAAAGCAGCACTGTATTATGACATCCATCCCATCTGATCCTGCCCTGCTATTGCTTCCATTGACTCATTGTCTGTGCTAATTTCCCCAACTTCTGAAAGAGACTATTGCAAATCCAAAGGGCACAGAGCTTCTGGGGGAAGCAGCTAGAACTGCCTGTACCTAGACAGGGAATCGGATGAGGAACAAAAGCTGGTGAGAATTTAGAATTAACTCGGAGAGGGTCAGAGCAGACAGCTTCAGAGAAAACAAAGGGATGCTTTCATTTTTTAGCTTGAAGAATCCCAGTCTATTGCCAAAGCCATCTAACCCATCAATGTATTCAAGCTTCAACTGAGGATAGGAAGACAAAAGTGGCAAAAAGTAAGGAAGCAGGGAAAATATTGCTGTGACACTTTGAGGAGTCAGGAAAAATGAACATGTGCAGCCCCTGAATGGTTAGACACTCTGTGATGAGCAGCTGGGAAGAAAGTGAAGTGGCATCTGTGGTTAGTGATACATTCACATATACCACCTTCCTTTCATAACATGACTTGGAGCTCATTCAGATACAAGCGGATGACTGATCTCTAACTTGCCCTCTGCTCTTTTTTTTTAGCTCCTACTGCTGCTTTGTGTGACATGTGCCTGGCCCCTGTAATGTGAGATCAAAACATCCTATCGCATAAAAACTTAGCAGGCACTGGAGAGTGACAGCTGTTGCTGTGTTGGTGTCAGTAAAACTGCTGGACCTTGGGCCGGTACTCTGATTTCCCATACTCAGCTGGCTGAAATGCTGTTTTGGTGGATAGTTTCTTCAACAGGTTTTGTATTTTGGTCTGGAATAGGCATTTTGCTTTTAATGAGAAAAAAAATTGCCAGTACTTGCAGAGAAAAGCTCAACTGAAATTGGGAGATACAAGGAGTTTTGTCATCCTTCATAATTCCATTTCATACTGTAGTCCTCTGATTTTTGTAGGTGAGAATGAATTAGCTTTTACTGCTGCCTGTAGAGGTCGTATTTCCACACATTTTCCTGGTCTCACACTTCTGTTGCCTGTTCTTTTCTTCTTCTTCTGATAGGTATTGGAAAGATGGGACTAGTAAACAGCATCCTGGTAAAGAAATAGGGCTCAAATCCAAGCCTAATTTAAAATCCACCTCAACCTTGGCCAGAAGTGTTCTGCAGCCATGGAATAGCTATTTCCATAATAGCTGAAAAAATCCTAGAAATAAGTGACCTCAGGGGCAGCAGTAAGTAGAAAAAGACAACAGAGAGCAAGGATGGCATTGTTACACTGCTCAACTGGGAATTATCAATGATATCAAAATATAATTGTTAGAGGGCTTCTATACAATGTATCGGGAGAAACTGGAAGAGCTGGGTCCCTTCTATGGGGAGATTAAGGGGAGGATCACATTGCCATCTTCAGTTCTTTAATGGGAGATGATAGAGAAGATGAAGACTCATACAGTAAAAGAGCAGAGGAGACAAGGTATAAGCTTCAAAAGGAAAATTCCAGTTGAATGTAAGGGGAGAGGAGAGGAGACTACTGCTGCTGGAGCAGGTTGCCAAGAAGAGGATGGGTGATCTCCATCCATTACAATGTTCAGAGCTCTGCTGGGTGTACAGCAACCTGGTCTGGCCTTGAGGCTGGCCTTGACCAGATGATCTCTAGAGGTCCTTTCAAATCTAAAGCAGTGTGATTCTACTGTCCCACTTGCATGGCCTTGGAGAGGATATGGTTGTCTTGGCTCTTGTCATACCACCTGGAGCTGACAGTGTGACAGTCCACGGCAGTCTCCAAAGACTTTCTGTATGGCAGGAAAATTGTATCCTGTTGTCAGGCAGGGGGGCAAGAGCATGGTCTGCAAAGCTCAGCGGTGGTATAGCACACACCTTTTCAGGACAAGCTTCATCAGGTAGTGTGATACTGCTTGGAAAAGAGCTCTACCAAGATATCTAGGTGGTTTGGATTGCTTTTGTGAAATAAAGTCCCCCAAGCATGCGCTCAGCAAAACAGGCTTTCCTCTCTAAGCAAATAAAGCAAACAGCAGGGTGGACTCTGCCCAACCTGGTATCTGGATAGTGAGGTACGCTGGCACAAAACTGCTCTGAAGGCGCTTGGCAGTTTGTAGCACCCTTTTGAAGTGAATGGTGTATTTTGAGTTGAGCATGAACTACTTGAAGCCTGGTGTGCCAACAGAGGCAGTACTGCAGTGCAGCTGCAGATCAGCAGTACCTGCTCTGGTGGGGAACAGGGGCTGGGCAGCTGGCTCTAGACACGTGTGTGCCCATCTCTGCTGCTTTATCCCTACATTGACCTGGTGAAAACAACCTTAAAAACAACCATTTCTTTGTAATGGAAGGAAAATTCTCACCAGCTTTTTTTCCTTGTCTGATTCCCTGTCTAGGTACAGGCGGTTCTAGCTGCTTCCCTCCAGAAGGAAAAATGGCAAGTTTTCATCTTCCTGTTGTGTTTGGCTGGGAAGTAGTCAGTTTTGTATAGATTATCTGAGTAATATGTTTATATTTTGAAGTTACTTCCATAAGCAAGCTAGCTAACTAGTTGTTCAGGAGATGATGTGGCTTTTAGCACTAGTCTGTTAGGAAACTTACTAATGACTGTAGAGCACATCTGATTACAATTTTAATTTTTGGCGGATGTCATGCTGTATTTTCATATGCATATCACTTTTAGTTTAGATGCTAATTACAGTATAGATGCAACTACTGGAAATCCGAAGCAACCAAGTATTTCAGTTTCTTAATTCTTCTAGTGCATTCCACCCTGCTGAAGCTGCACAAAAGCAGGCTTTCCTGTCATTTTCAGCTCTAACGCAAACAATAGTAATTTCTCTGCTTCAACAGATTAAAAAAATAATTACACTGTACTTGAATAAAATCATCTATTAACAAAAAGATTCTACAAAGCAGTGTGTCAAAAGAAATACCGATCTTTTATATTTTCCCCACCTACTCAAATGTGTGAGGTGTCCTGAAGAGCCTGAAAGAACAAAAGCATAGTTTTAGAGACTGGATTTCTTTTCCAATGTTAGTATTCTTTTAGGGAGAGAAATATCGTACTTATCCTAGTGTTGTTGAACTCATTCATGATGGAAATTTAGGAGTGCTAATGATTGCAGCCCATACTTATTGCTTTCTAGTTGATTTGATATCTTCTCCTTGAATAATTAAAATAAATTATTTGCCTTTATAGTTGGACGATGAAAAACACTCCTGGATGTATTTGTAACTAGAATATAGACTCTCATTTAATGTTTTCTGGACAGGTGGTACATTCACATCTCACTTTTCAGATAAATCAAGTAACAGCTATTTTGTA
The DNA here is from genome assembly GCA_013400615.1 of Syrrhaptes paradoxus. Taxonomy (NCBI): domain Eukaryota; kingdom Metazoa; phylum Chordata; class Aves; order Pterocliformes; family Pteroclidae; genus Syrrhaptes; species Syrrhaptes paradoxus. The sequence goes on along the minus strand of VZTO01007587.1, from coordinate 65,396 downwards.
ATTATTGTACTTTCCATGAGCTGAAGTTGTACTTTCAATATGAATTAAACTAGGGCTTTATATTCCCTAATTTGTAAAGTGAAGATTCACTTAGGCTAAAAAAACTTTGTGTGAAAAATGCTTGCAAATACATTATCACTAATCTTTCATGGTTTTGCCCTTTTCCTGCAACTAGGTACATAACGAAAGTTCTGGTACCAAATGATAAAGTGTAGACTCCCTCTGAATACTGGAGAATACTGCATCTGACATGTAAAGCTAGACATTCCTCAGTGTTTCAGCTCACATTATTGAGCATGAATTGAGTGTGTGTCAGTTGTGTGAACTTAACTATCTTATCTGAAATTTCATTTATGGGCTCAGAAACATTGTTTCAGTGTCAGGAACCTTTTGCACTTCAAATTTCAGTTGATGGCTTGTGCTGTAAGTTCCTATACTGCAGGGTCTAGTTTTCTGCACTGGTGACAAAAGCTACCTGCCATCAGGTAAACTTAAAGGACACTGTTTCCTTCAAAACATACAACTTGTCTATTATACTGTCATACTATTTAACATACAGTGCTGCTTGTTGCTTAATACTGTCACGTATGAAAATATTATAAAGTAGTAAATCTGTCACTTTCTGCTCAGTGTGGTGTAATGTAGCACTGGAACGTGGTAGGACTCCATACGAGTAGCAATGACAAGAGTTATAATAAACTTTGTGTATCTTGTTCTTAAATTCCTTGTTTATGTGTACAGGAGGAAGGCATTCATGAGACCAGTTACTGTATTTCTCTTCTGTTTAATGAGTAATGAGTCAGGAAAGTGAATTGGTAGAAGTACGAAGTGAAAGTGTACCAGATGGCTGGGGTGAGAGTCTGTCAGTCCTGGAACATGTCCAAGTGACTTGCACAGAGGTGTGAAAAATTACTAGCAAGTAGGAGTAAGGCTGGTTGTAGAAGATGGACTTCAGGAATCCCCAGTTACTGAGTGAAAAATGTAACTGGCATCTGTTATGCCTTTCTCTTGAAAAAAAAAAAATAGGAATTGTTCTGCTTTTAGTGTGTGGAAGGAAGTTAGAACTTGCCGTTATGCAGAGGCTTTCATGTGTGGCTTGTCACAGAGCTGTCTGACAGGAGACACGTGTCCTGATGGACTTAGTGCAGCCGTTCAAATAAGAAAAGCCTTTGGCATGAGAAGCAGTGGCTTCAACTGCAGAAGGGAGATACGGACACAAAGGGCTTGTTTCTGACCTACCTTATGGAGGAACAGCACAGCTTCGCTATTAGTGAGGGTAGCATCTGAACCCTAGTATGATGCTCCATTAACACATGTGACTGCTTCATTAAACATGTTGGCATGACAGAATAAATGTGCCATCCCATAATGAAAGCTGCTATCCAGTGATGGACATGATGACGAAAGGTCAATTTCTGATGGCTATGAAAGTCTCATACCTGAACCTCCCTTTCAAGCAACTATTGGGCAAAATATGTGAGAAATCTGGTAGATTAATCTGGGTGTGCTCAAACCCCCCAAGGTGTCTTGCCAATCGTTTGATCATTCCCTAAGATGTCCTAATCCCAGGCTGAGAGGAAAAAGTGTTAAATGAGGTGGTTTTCATTGCATTGCCACACAGCATACTATAACTGGGAACACACACACTCATTAATGCTGAATTATTTTGTTGTTTTAAACTAGCCATTTGGGTTTAGAATAGGAATATAAATTCTTGTCAGATTAGTTTAGACTTAGTGATTTCTACTCCTTGCCCCATCCCCCTTTAGTTATCCGCACTTAAGCTCTCTGATGTAATGACCATTATTTTGTTTTTTTAACAAACGTCTTGGACCCTCTTGTGTCTGTACAGTATTAGCACTGAGTACTCTATGCCCGCAGCTGGAATCCTAGATTCTCTGTAGTAGGAATAGTAAATAAGCAGGCATGATAGCTGCTCTGCACTTGTGAAAATGTCTGTCTTAACATGAACTAGGTGAAAAAATACTGTTCCAGAATAAGACTGTTATTTAAAAGAGTATTATGTTGTATTACACTTATTCCTGAATGAACCCATACTAATGCTGCATAAACAATCTAAATCACTTCTGTTTTGACAGGAAATATTTAAACTGCCTTTTTCTGACATACTTTTCATTTTATGTTCTTTCAGGAGAAAACTTAGTTGGCTCTCATCAGAGTACATCAAATAAAGCACTCATTCCGGTAAGAATATCTGATTATTTAACTTGTATTATAAAATGTAGTTCTCTGGAATCTGACACATTCAGCTGTTTTTTATTTTCAGTAACTGCATTTAACAGTTCCATCTTCTTTTCAGCAGTGCTTTAATTCTTTTTATTCTTTTGTTCCTGTCTCCTCTGCTTTCTGAATATATTCTGCAACTTTGTGAACAATGCTGTAAATCCTTCTACAGTCTGTATTTCAGACAGTCACAAGCAGCATGTGGTATGTGAAATCCAGGAGTTCCAACGTGTACCTTTTTTTAGCCATTCGTGCTTCTATTCATTCTGTGAAGTTTTTGGCATCATTAGTGCTGTAAAAATTGAGCATGTTGCCCCAGCAAGCCAAATATAATGAATTTGCAGTGGAAAAAGAAAGCGTTCAGGAGGCCCCTCACTAATTCTGCTGTGTTTTGCCATTTAGAGAACATACAGGGATTTTTTCATTAATGTCCCGTCCTTTCTCCTTTGAGGAGCATGCTGTGATACTAGCTCAGTGATCATTGCATCCAACTTTTAGTTTTTACTAATTATTTTATTTATTTTTAGGATGAGTTTGAGGGCACTGTCTAATTATGTCTTTCTTTGTCCTCTGTGTTTTGGGTGATAAACTTAATGTCCTGGTGTAGAATACTGTTATTGCACTTAGTCCTGATTCAGCAACAGATATTACTTCTGAATTATGCGAATGTGGAAATAGTGCTGCTGCTGCATCAGGATCTACCATTTTACTACTTATCTTGCTCTGTGGATCTAGAAGCTGACTGACAAAGGAATTTTCTGTCTAACTTTGAGATAAAATTAATAATGGATTACTATGCAACTGACTGAGCTCTATTTGCCCATTTTTTTTTCAGATTTGAAGGTTGTGCTTGTTGTCCTGATATGTTGTCTTGTTTAGATTTTAAATTCTAAAAAGACACAAAAAATAACATGAATATATTCTTTAGAAGAAATACTAGTGATCCAGCTATTTGAGTTATTTGATGTAAGTGTAATCTACTTGAGTAGGAGAAACAACGGGTACATGCACAAGATACCTCCACCAAACTGCCTTTGTGTGTGTAGCTTTCATTCTTAATTTAATTCCTCTTCCGTAATGCAAATAAATGATGGCTTCTTACATGGCACAGAACTGCCTGATACCTTGCTTGGTTTAACTTGTTCTGATAATTTCTATTGTTCCACTCTCTATTTAATTGAGTTTGGGAAAAAAGTTCTTGCATTTTCTGACTCTTAGGATTACTTGGATGTGTTGGATATGTGGTTATTACAGTTCCTTCCCCCTGCCCTCTGAACTGTTAAATTTGAGGAGGGGAGGAAGCTACTGCTTCGAGTTCTTAAACACAACATAAAAGAATATATTCTGGATCAGATTCTGCAATAGTATGCATTTCTTCCTTTTGACTGTTCTGTGTTTATAAATGAAGTGCTGAACTACGGTATTTGATGGCCACTGGGGATCACAGAAGCCCGGACATAATAGCTACAAAGCATTTGTTGAATTCTCCAGGAAGGGAACAATTCTTAAATGCGTAACTTAAAAGGTAGCTGTGCTTACAGAGGTGAATTATCCCCTCCTAAATACATGCCCTCATATTTCAATATAAAACATTTAAGTGCATAGTGTGCAAACTCATTTCAGGTTTAAAAACCAACAACAACAAACCACCCAAAACCGAACAAGAAAACCAAACCAAAACAACCCTCTGAAAATTATGTACCAGCACTTCAATACATTAGTAAATTGACTCTGAATTATAGACAAGTTCAGAAAATGACAGTAGTTCTCTTACAATGCAAATATTTGTAAGAAATAGCATGTTACTAATAAATTGAAAGTGCTGCAATTGAAATATGTGGACAGGATTAACAGACACAATACGTGATGTCAAAACCCATCTTTGTGTTTTCTGGATCTATAGAAATTTTTTTCGTGTGTCCAGAAATAAAAAAAAAAAAAAAAAATGAATGTGGACCCTAAGCAAGACCCAGTCATTTTAGCTATGTAAGTTGGAGGGTCCAGCTTTTTAATCTTTTGTTTGCTAGTGATAACAAAAGTTCTATTTCTTTTTAATTTGGCAGTCTAGGAGAAAGGATGTTCTTGTTGTTCAGTGAATGTGTGTGATGACTTGAGTTGCTGAACTCTATTTTTATGCCCACTTCCTAATACAATTAGAGAATTTATTCAAAAAACAACCCAATTCTAGTGTCATAACTGATACTGCAATATGTGGTCTGTAGTAAGAGCTGTTGTGCATGGGGATGACCTCCTGAAGTCCTTTCAATCTGAATTATTCTGTGATTCTGTGATCCATATCAAAGTACAATTTTGTGGGCCTAACCTGTAATGAACAGTTTGCCATCAATCACACTAGACTGAACTATGCTCTCTGTAGTCCATGAAGGATTCAGCTCAATCCAATGAGTGGATGCACTGCAATGAACAACATGGCATCTACCCCTGCCTCCTGAAGTTTAGTAACTCTGGCAATAAAATCTCCTCTTTAAAGTTAGGTTTTGTGCCCAACTTGAAGGTTTGGAGAATTATATTTATGCACTTTGAAAAACACTAAAACTTAAGATTTTTTCCTCTGTTTTCTGAAGCATAGTACAGAACTGAGTTGGCTTTATAGCTGCTATTAAGCATATCTGCCTGTGGTCAGGCTTTTTGCAGATCTGTCTGCAAGGTCTAATATCCGTAAATCCTGGGGATGAGCAAACAGAAGATTCACATGGGTATGTAGGTACTTGCTAGCCCATCTTCTTTGCTATCAGTTCTTTTTGTTTGTTTTGCCTTCTTTTTGGATCTCTGTATCCAAAATATCATTACCTTTCCTCATAACAGAAGAAGTGGGGAAAACATTTCTGTTTCCTTTTTTGAATTAGTCTGTAGAGGAACTCCTTGGTCATCTTGAATTTCTGAATTTGTGTGGAGGTTCAGATTGCACTTAAATTAAACCAGTCCTTTTGCTCTTCAAATGAGCTTTCTTTACAGTTTAGTTCAACAATACCAAGTGTTTGTTACCTTTCTTCTCATACAAAATAAGCAGTCAAGGAAAGTATGTATCGTCCTCTGCCCTGAGTACATTTGTGACAGAGTTTGTATCAACTGTTGTTCCAGTAAGTGTATGAATCTAATCCAGCAATAGGGATTCATCCTTGTTGTTAGTACTCCTACACCATCATTCAGCCAGTGATCTGCTACTGCAGCCAATTAATTGACTAAGCTTCAAGACACCACACCTTTGTGAAATAAGTAAGAAATGCACAGGGGTCACTTCACACAGCACTGATGTGCAGGCACCTTTGGAATAAGAAATGGCAACAGTTCAGCTGTGTGCCCTCAGATCATGAGTGTCTCTGGCTGAAGTTTCATTTGTAATTTAGGGAGCAAAAAGTGTAATTACTATAACTGACATTTGTACATTATGCTTAGGTCAATAACTCTCTTCTAACAAAATGAGTGTCAGAACAACAACAAAAAAACCCAACAAAACAAAATCACCATCAAAAAAAACCCCAAACCAACCTGTATGAAACTTGTCATTTCAGACACAAAGTCTAGTCTCCAAAGCATCACCTGTGAAATGGCTGATACACCTCTGCATTACTCAGGTATTGATCTGAAGCTTCTCCAACACTGACTGAAGTTGTCTCACAATATTTGACAGAACTTCATCTCAAGACAGAGGATAAACTCAAATGTACAGGATATTTCAGAGATATAAGTTGGTGTCAGCAGGTGACTCTGTATACCACTGTAGTTTGGTATATATACCAAATCATTTGGTGTCAACAGGAAAGAGGAGTGGAATTATTAATAGGATATGGAATGAGGAAGCACCTGATTGTCCAGATGTTTGTTTAGATAGGTATGCTTAGCCTTCCACTACATGAAACAATTAATGATTTCGTGTTTATGGTCTTCAGCTGGGTATTTTTCAAACTTGAAATAAATCCGCTTTAAATTACAAAGACTCAAAGGGCAGGATTAAAAAAAAAGATAGTTTTACCATTAGTTAATCTCTGTATTTAAAAGGAATAGTATTTCAAAACATCAGGATTGATGCAACTCCATTCAAATGAAATCAATTAATGAAATACTATTTCCAGGAAAGACCATTTTCTAAGAAGTCATCTTTTTTTTTTTCAGAGACAAGCTATCAATTTTACTGTTAAATTCAAGGGGTGTTAAACTGGGCCAGAGTTAGGATCTTAAATCATATCCTGAAATGTCCAGTCACTGATTTTGTTGTCACTGGGCTAGCACAGAAGTATCTTGGCAAGGGACAAGTGTGTTACAGAAGTGGGATACATGGCTTGCTTCTGCCCTGTCTGCATTTACTGGAGGATGTAGTGATGTGTGTCCTGAAGCAGGATGTCTAACAGGAGATGTCCTTGGTTTCAGCCCCTGTAGTGTAATTCCCTACTACAAATTACATGTGGGGTCAGCAGTAGAGTTTGGAAACTTTCTAGTTAGAAGCCAGGCTCATATTTCTCCTCTGAACACTGCTTTCTCTCCAGAAAAAGCTGCTTCCAGCAGGATATATCAATACAGACCTATTTTATGTAGCCAAGTGTCTCTCATGCTCACAGAAGTTGCGGGAAGGTTCAAGCAAGGGCTTGCACCAGTTCTCCCATGTCACTGCCCCCATCGGTGTTCTCACTGGTCTGATTCTCAAGTGCTTTCCTCTCATTATTCATGAGCAGTTTGCTATTGAACCCGGTTATGACAGGATTTCCATGTGTTTATGAGAAAATGAATTATAGGTGTGATGGTCATAAAGGTGTTAGGCGAGTGTTTCTCAAACTACAGTGTGTAAAGCTGAAGTATTGTTTAGTACTTTGTTGGTTCCTTTAATTACACAGGAAAAAAATTATTCCTTCCTGTCTGAAAAGCTGGTGGCAGCTGTCTGATGCTCTTTATATGAGCCAAAAATTTCCCAGCTACCTTTGATTTTGGGTCTTACGCTTTTACCAGGTAGAAAAAGAGTTGCAGGTTGTAGTTCTGAAAATCTGGTTTTACACTATTCAGTCAGGACCAGGTTTGCACTTTCAACTGTTTTAAGAAGAAGAATAATTTTCATGTGGCAACTTGATGGACAGCTTTATAAATCATTAGGAGTGAATGCATTTCAGTAGGACTTGTATTTCTAGAATTAAATCTCTTGAAAATGTAATCTTAAAGACTGAGAAAATTTCATGATTCTTTATGCAAAATGAAATATTTGAATTAGGATTAATAACTAACCTCAATAGAAATACTTCCTAATAAAATAAATTAATAATTTTAAAGGAATAATCAAAAGTGTGGGAAGAAAGGATATTGAGCAAGGAGCAATTTGCTTTAATCCTCCAGAAAATAATAAGGAAATGAAGAGCTAGTGCCATATATGCTCACAGTCCTGTCAGAGCTAACAAAAGGGGGCTGCAAAAGATGTGATAGTGGTGCAGAATGTATCGCATCCTCCCTGGTGAATGTGAACAGTTATCAGTTAGGTAGTGTTTGTTATCATTTCGATCAGCTGTGATGTTATTGAGCTATAAGAAGTACAGTCCTGTCCCGTTCCCCCCCCCCCCCTTGGCTTTTACTTTAGTTTACTGAAACTTGACAGCATTTTGTTAGAAGAAACCTTACTCTCCAGGACTGGGGTTGTTTTGGTGTGGTGTATTTTTTTTTTCCTTGCTTTCCTCTCCAGCTCTTATAAAACACTTTCTCTCCTTGTGTTTTCCACAAGATAAAATCATAATCTTCTTTGCAGCATCATAGAATAATAACATAATGTACACAGAGAGTAACCCCTGTCTTACTAAGCTCTTTATTTCTCCAAAAACATTAATAATGCTTGTGGCCCTTCCTTAGGGGAGGGCAATATGAACCGAAGTGAAACAGTAGTGCATTTTGTGTGTGGTGCGGACTTTGCCAAATTAACTAGTTTGCATTAAGCCAGTCATACTTCAGGCATCCCACCGAGTGGCATTAAGGCACTCCCAAAGCCATAGGAGGCAAGGCTGCTATTCTCAGACTCAAAAGTTATGGAATTAAAAATTCCATCATTTGTGTTTATGCTCTCAGGTGTCCAACATCTTAAGTGTAAGGTAGAGACTTTGGACCTTTCTGAAATTAAAAAATGCTTGGTGGATTCTTCAAGGTAAAGGGATTTGAATTGTCTAGGAATTTTTTTCTCAATCCTAGCTTGATAGTGGAACAGGGGATAGCTTGATAGGGGATTTTTTTTTTTTTGTGAATTGCAGTGTAGGTGAAGAAGACTAGATTGACAGTTTGGGGATTGAACATTAGAGGTAGTGATACTAATGTCCTTGTCCTTCTGATCCATAAATTTAAATTTCAATAAAAACAACTGATGCTCAGAAAAAGCAGTATTTTCTCAGGTAAATTTTGAAATGAAAACCTTGGACAATATTTTTTCAGTGAAGTAACAAAATATTCTAAAGTTCTGGAAAGAAATAATTTAATGAGAAGTGATTTTTTAATTTCAGTTTGGCATTTAAATACAAACAGTTGTTTTCAATGAATTTAAAGTTTAAATGTCACTTTGTTTTGGTTTGGTGGTTAAAAAAAAGAAACAAAATGACATTTCAATATGAAATAAAAATATCCTTTTGAATCAATGTTGATATGAAAGGTCACTTTGTTTTCAAAGCCAAAAAAAAAAATCCCTCTGGAACAGAATATTTCATAGTTAAGTAGGAATTAGTATTTTTTTCAAAATGTCTTATAAGAAAATGTAATTTATATGTATAAGCATCAGCTTTGATTGAGACTATTTGCATGTGAAATGTGTTGTCTGGCTGTACCAAACACAACCTTGTTAGAATTCTGTGTCTCTGCTGTCTTTGCAGTTGGAGCTTTGTTAGAAATGTGGACAGGGGGCTTCTACCTGCCTGTCACCGGGCAGGCTGCTTCACCTCTCTGTGCCCGTTATGTGATGATGTGATGCCACTCGTGTGTGTACCCTTCCATCTTTCCTGAATCCGAGTTCCCAGTGTGATGCCAGAACTCGAAGTTGCAGAAGGGCTGATGTTACCTGTGCAGCTAGAAGGGTCCTTCTCTGTCATACAATGGTTGTATGTGGTGTGGAGAGAGATTGGGGTCCCTTTCCTCCTAATCTCACTCCTATAGTAAATTCACATCTGCGTGTACAGGGCTTCATCCCTCAGCTAGGGAATCTACAAATAAAGTTAAGACTATACTCAGCTGTGGAAGATTTCAAAAATATTGGCTTGCTCACTCTATTTTTCTTGCTTCCTTTTCAGAATAAGTCTTGTACCTTGCTTTGCAGTATGCTCTTGCTTGTACTACAGAAACATTTGCCATTTTTCTCTGCTTTTACAAGTAATTATCAAAGATGCAATTTTGTGCTTAATGAGAAGCTGAGCACTGAACCTTGACAAAAAGAACATCCTTCCACTCTTCAAATATTAATTAATCTTTCAAGTTAAAGTATTTTAACCAAAGCATTCAATGTTAAACACCCTGGATCAAAATGTTCCATTTTCCAATGGTCAGATTATCTGTTTTCTTTGAGGAGTCGCACAGAGCATAGTATAAAGAAGCAAATAAGCCCAAGCAGGATTGCAAGGTGTTCTTGTTGGTTTGGTTTTGCATGATCCTTTTTACTATCTACAGTGTCCAGTAACCTTTCATGTTAAGGTGCTATTATTCTAGCATGAGCTGGAGACTGACTAGCTTTTCCCCAGCTGTCTGTCATGTGGAACTATTTCCCTGTGTTCCTGTTTGTTTCACATCAGGCCAGGGCTGACCATCTGGCGGTGCTCCACTGCAGCAGGAACCTCCAGCTTGCTCAGCCCCCACTCTGAGATTGGGAGTGACCTTGGTGTTAGAGCAGGTTCCTTGGGGCCTTGGTCCCTTGTGTTTTGAATATCCTCAAGAAGAGGGATAACTTCCTTACCTCCTAGTTTCTGATGATGCAAATATAAACAGGCCATAGAGCAGGAAGCAAGTTGCAACCTCCACTGTTGTATTTATAGTTAATTAAAAGGGATATTTAGTGAAAACTTTTTCCAGTTCATTTTTTATCAAACTGGCCAATAGATGAAGATAAGTGACTGTACTTCTCCACAGTTTGCACTTCAAAAGAGAACAGAAGTACTCCAGCTGAGTTCATAGGTTTTTTATTCCAGGTCTTCTGGTATCTCTAGGAGCTTTTGGGTGCTTTTTAGTATTTATTGGTTGTCATTGAACTTGAGCATTAGGTCTATGAAACCAATACCTTAAAACATTAGAAGAAAAAATAGGTGTAGGTAAATTGGGTGATATGCTGCATTCATATGGTGAATTTCTCAGAGGAGATGACACAGGGACATGCGAGTGCTTCCAGGTTGGCACCTTTGCCAGTAAGCAGGGATGTATATGCAAGATGCAGGAGAAATGGATTTGACACACTTGGTCTGTCTTTAGCTAGGTTACTAATGTTAGTCTGCAACAATGCAAAAAAAACCCTGTATATAGTGAACATTTGTTTCAACAGAAAAACAGACACAGAAGAAATCTTCCAGTGTGCTCAGCCACCCTGTTAGATGAATAGCAGCTTGTGCTGCTGACTGCAGTGGCTATATCCACCAGAGCAGAGGAAATCACTTTTCTGAAATACATGCTTAATATAGAGTGGTAGGTGCTTACCAAGAAGTTTTGCTATACAGCAAGGAAAGGTCAGTAAGAAGTGTGCAAGTTTTCATGGGTACAGAAAATATATCTGATTTGGATACTACAGGATTTGGCAAGTGAACCCTGTGACAAATACTGAATGCTCGCTCATTGTTCAGTTTACATGAGTGCTTCCAAGAATGAAGGATATTTTTTTCAATTTTACTAAGTTTACAAATTTACAAAGTTGAAGGCAATGTTATTAGCAATGTCAGCAACTGGGGTGGTGAGAAAGATGCGATTATGGCATGGATCAATTCTTCAATGACATGTGCCTGTTTTGTAAAGCTAGAAACATACAGTGGGCCAATATAGTTGCACAGAAAGTTGTTTTCTACTTCTTCTTTCAGCTTTAGGTGCAACAGTACAACTCAGTGGGATTTTTTTATACACAGTGAGTGAGTAATGTGGGATCCTGTGCCCTTATGTAGGCACATTTCAGTTTACTTTCAACAACCTTCTTCTAAGGGTCACTTGTAAACAACATAATCTGAACACCTACTAATAGTATTTCATAGCTGGATAACAACAACAATACACTGATCATGGTATCCCTAGGTTTCCAAATATGTAGAATGAAATTAATGTGATATACTTTCCCTATAATTTTCCTTTTAAGATGGAAAACAAACCATAAGATTCAAATAGACAGGAAGAGATATTAGTAAGATCTTTGAGGAGTTCTACTTATCTGCTGGGAGCTCCAAGCTATAAATAAATAAAACAAACAAAAAATATATTCAACTTGTCAGCCTCTGGGCAAAGCTGCCTTCAATTGCTACAGCCCTGTAGGTAGTAGCACTAAGAAGTGTTAGTAAAAACACAAAAGTGAAAATATTTTAGAATTTGTTTTTCTTTCCCTTTTATTCACACCTAAATTTTGCATTGATGTCGTAGCTCTGTTTGAACAAGCTGGAGGGCTGATACTGATGACAATGTAATATGCTATGTGTGTATATGTAAGGACATGGAACATATATGTATGCTTTTGCTAGGGAACCTCTTAGATACTAATGTGCTCAAATAGGGAAAACACTTCTTCCAATTTCCTTTTTTGTTTCTTGGTAACTTCTGGAATCTGGGTATATGTATAAAGATTCTTTGTGAAGATCCTAGATTTAGAAGCAAGATACTGTAATTTTTTCTATTTTATTAGCTGTTACATTTTACTCTAATAGATTCTTTTGGTGCTATCTAATCTTGGAACTGTACCATGCAGCGATATCTCTATAAATTATTAATTCCTAAAAGGGTCATATCAGAGAATATTTTCAATGGGATGGTTAGAAAATGAAAGTGCAGCACTGGGCAGAAAAGTGAATGCCTAAGTGGGAGAAAAACCCTTAGCTAGCATAAGAACTACATTGTGTTGTGTTATATTTGCCTTTTACAGGAGTTGTATGTGTGCATGTTCTTCCCTCAAAGGCTTGGTTTTCTACTTTTTTTTCTAGTTTTTTTAACTTCACTGTGTTGCAGGATCTGAGCGTGCTTTCTATTTTGGTCTGTATTGTCAGCTGAATTCTAATCAAAAAGTGATAGTAAAGTCAAAACTGGAAGATGGTGGGGTTTCTGTATTACTTGGGGCTAATATCCCAAATAGGAATATTTTTATTAAGAGAAAAATGCTAATTAGCTGTTATGAAACAGTCCGTAGTTTCATACAGTATCTGTTCTGTCCAGTGGAATTCAGCCTTCAGTGATGAGAAGCAGACAGACTGCTGCCTTCTAGAGCAGCTCAACAGCATTCTTTCAAAGGACTACAGGAAAGGGATGTGCTAGTGAACTTGCTTTACTGCTACTGTGTGTTACAGAATATGGTGTTTGCATTAGCAGTCAGGGGCTGCCTGTGTTCTTCAGCCAGGGAATTATGTTTGAATAGCTTTCCATGGCAGAGTAAGAACTCGGTAACTGTAGTGAAGTGAATAGGAGGTACTCACATGAAGCTGTGCTCCAGCTCTTGGGAAGAAGCTGCAGTGGCAGTCGGCTGCAGAGATGGATTTGCATCTTTAACTGCCAAGACTTTTTTGGAAGTGAACATGTGATCATAGCTTCAAATTGATGAGGTCATATTCTGTGTATTTAAAACACTGACAGCAGTCAGGTGAAAAACTCGTTTGTGGCTTCCCTATGGTTGTTCACAGCCTATCTAATGAGAGCCTCCTGAAGGTGTATGCTTTGGGTGTGTTATGTCTATATTAGCTACAATTGTTTCAAGAGTTAATTTATTATTGATTCAGAGGAGATTATAATGAAAGCATATTTCATTTGATCTCTTAGTGTGATCCATAAACTTAGGGCCATGGTGCAGAGACCGTAAAGCAAGATCACAAATGTTCATATGTTTCAGTGGCTTTGCTTGACTCACGGAAGATAGAAAAAGGTCTTTGGTGTGATGCATGACTGTGCATTTGTGATACATGGCCAAATGTTTGTAATGGATGCCACGTGTGTCTTTCAGCACAAACAAAATAGTGCTGTGGGTTACAATTGTATTTGTTGAGCGTGTTTTCCTTATTGCCTGTGCTCTTTGAGAACTTAATAGGTTTTGGATGTTTATAGTACTGATGGTGCTTCGCAGCAAGGCAGAAGCTCTAAAGCCAGCTTCTACTTTTATTGAGGAGAAGAGCATTTCTCTTCTGATTTTCCAGTCCTAGACATTCTAGGTAAAGTCTTTTCTGGAGACAAATATGCCAAATAACAAACTAATCTTTTCTTTGGTAATTCCATTATCAGTATTTTCTGATACACTGTTTCCAGAGCTACTGAGTTTTCTTGCAGTTAGGAATTGTGTCGCAGTCAACAAAACTTTGATGTGATGCACAGTAAAGAACAGACCCCTGCACTGTACAGCCCGGCAGCTGTGTGCTGCAGTGTCAAGAGTGCTTCAAGCCTGGCCAGCTTGTGCCTCATGAAAACAGACAGGAATGCAGGCAGGATCCTGGGTCCCCACAACTTCCCATGAAGATCCCCACAGCAATTGAAGTTTTACATTTCATATGTACTTAGGCATGAGACTACCCTTCAGTTGTTGGTTTCAACCGAAGTTAGGTGCTTAAACATCACTTTATGGTGTGTGTGTTAATGAGTTTTTGTTGAATTTGTTTCTGTGTTTTGCTAAATTTTTCTCTTTCCAGTGTGTGGAAACCTGATAAGTTTCCAAGAAGTCGCAAAACTGACAGGTAAGAGGGACTACTGAACAATTCTTGTATGTAGTGAAGAGACTACTGCTAAATTAAACCACTAAACTTCTGAGTTATGTTGTTGTTAACGAGCATCTGTTATTGGTGGGGAAAAATTGTTTGCGTGAACTCTGTTCATCTACCTTATTTTTAAAACTTTTCAGTATACTCCACTCTGGAAATAACTCCTTCCAAAGGAAAACCACAATGTGAGACAACAGTCAATGGCTCCAAAGCCACTTGAACTTTGTCTTACATGCAGATTGGCTCCATTCAATGCAGATTAGTACAATATTTTAGTCACACAAACAGATCGAAGATGAGTTAAATTCTGGTCACCTCTGTAGGCTAATGTTTGATGCTGACAGACAGAGGTAGGTTTAGAGCTTTGTTGATATAAATTCACAAACAGATCTGCAGCTTCCCACCTTGACCTGCAATGATAACAAGCAGATGTTTTATGCTTAGTGGTTGCTTGTCAAGAGTATTGCCACAGGTTTAGGTAATATATTTACACTGGCAAAAATAATAAACATGATTTAAAACTGCATACAGAGAGACTTCTCCATGCCCAGCGAGTTCATGTTGAAGCTTTATTGACATCTTGACCTTGAACATAAAAGAAAATGGTTCTCTCTGACACTTCATTTACTTCTGACACTTTAGCTTGAGGGAATCTGGCACAGAAACATTAACTAGACATAATTAATTTGCATTGATGACATCAGTCAACCTCTATTTAACTAATATAATCAAGGGCTGTAATCTATTTCCAAAAATGATAGAAGATATAGTACTCCGCATCCAATGACAAAAGGAAGGAAAAAACCATTGGATGTTATAGCAGAAAGTTCCCCTGCATTACATGGAGATGCATAATAAAGCGCCTGGACAGAGTGGGCACTGTTTTGTATTTGTATCTGCTGTCTGATACCTACAGTAGTAGGCAGAACATAACACTTTAAAAACAGCGGTCTGCTTCCATGTTTGTGTGTGGTGCCGTGAAGAATTGGGGGGAAATCATAATTTTTTTTTTGGGGGGGGGGGGGGGAGGAGGAAGGGCTTGCTGAAACTTGTCTAATTTGAAATGA
>VZTO01007587.1:0-49071 GCA_013400615.1 Syrrhaptes paradoxus | reverse complement strand
TTTATTGACATCTTGACCTTGAACATAAAAGAAAATGGTTCTCTCTGACACTTCATTTACTTCTGACACTTTAGCTTGAGGGAATCTGGCACAGAAACATTAACTAGACATAATTAATTTGCATTGATGACATCAGTCAACCTCTATTTAACTAATATAATCAAGGGCTGTAATCTATTTCCAAAAATGATAGAAGATATAGTACTCCGCATCCAATGACATAAGGAAGGAAAAAACCATTGGATGTTATAGGAGAAAGTTCCCCTGCATTACATGTAGATGCAAAATAAAGCGCCTGGACAGAGTGGGCACTGTTTTGTATTTGTATCTGCTGTCTGATACCTACAGTAGTAGGCAGAACATAACACTTTAAAAACAGCGGTCTGCTTCCATGTTTGTGTGTGGTGCCGTGAAGAATTGGGGGGAAATCATAATTTTTTTTTTGGGGGGGGGGGGGGGAGTAGTAAGTGCTGACTGAAACTTGTCTAATTTGAAATGAGCCCTTATAGATAAGGGGGAAAGGCCATATTCAAGCCATTTCACGACTGCAGAAATGCTTTCCTTATGATATCTCCATTCTATCCGCTGCTATAAATTCTCTGCTGTTATTATGTGGAGAATATACAATTTTTAACCTTTCTGTAAATAAAAATAATAGTTGTGCTACCAATTTAACGTTAGTGGATAGAAAGATCCAGGGAACAGGAGGAGGGTAAACAAATGTGACTTCAAGCCATACAACGTGTGCAATATGGGGTAAGCAGAGGGCTGCATGAGCATTGTGATGAGCATCCATGAAGCTAACAGCTCTGTTTGGGAGAAACCCATTTTCTTGTTGTGGGGTCAGAAGTGTGGGTAAGTCAAATCTGCAATGATAACATTGATCTTTATTTTGTTGCAGTATTGTGTTAGTTGCTCCTTAAAGAGGCAAAATACTGTAAATAGAAGATACCCTGAAATTCACCTGCAGTTGTCTGGATGTCTTAGTGTAAAAGGCAACAGGTATCTTTTGGCAATATCTTTTGATATGGTATCACGTTAAAGGACTGTTCAAAAAACTGCTTTTCTGTGTTTGGTTGGTTTTTTTTTTGGTCTGAAAAGATCTTGAGTACACAACTTAGGGCAGAGGATGGAGTGCTTTGAAAGACTAGGTATCTTCTTTAGAGACAAATACTATTGAGATTAGAAAGTATTACCTTAAAAACCTACTCCATGCAGTTCATGGTCAAAGTAAGCTTTGGTTTTTTTGGTGTGGGTTTTTTTTTGTGAAACACAATTGGCTGTAACTCCAAGTAAATCCAGAAAGTCATTAATTCTCCCTAGCTCAGAGATATAAATGAGACACAGTAAGTCAGCACAAAATAACAACCAGAGACAGGAAAAGCTGGAACGCCAGTTCTTTGACAAATAACAAACATAGAAACAACACAAGAACTCCTATGTTTCTTTTATCATATTTGTGTTGGAAATATGCAGTTGTATGGAATAAAACCAGCTCAGTAACACAGATAATAAGCACACAGTTTGATAGAAGCAAAAGAAAGGATTTCACAGGTAAAACAGTTCAGATTCAGTTGTTAGCATTGTTTTCTCTGATAAAACGCATTTTAAATTTTCCTTTGGAAACACATTGTCAAATTCTAGAATTTTTTGTGTAGAAAGAAATGGTATAGTAATACGAACCTTAAAGTAATTGAAGGGAATTGATCATAGTGGCTCTCTGATCCTGCTGTCACTAATATGTAATTTGTAACTCCCCGTGGATTGAGAAGTCAGGGTGATACCAGATCTCTCCTGCTTCTTCAGTATAATTACATTACCACTGATCATATTTAGCTCTCTGGCTTGCTTCGCTTTGATCTCCCCTTCCTCAGTCTCTTCCTCTTAGCCATCTCTTTTTGTTTACGTGCCATGTTTTTATCAGTGTAATATTTTGTGATGACTCCTTGTCATTGTTCAGATTCTTGTATTTTTGTATACTTAATGACTGTTTAATTTAGCATACTGTTTATATAAATGGGTGAACTATGTATTTATCAGGAGTGCTGTATCTAACACATTGAGTTTGAAACCAGGGGCTGTTGAAGCTGATAGAAGTCTGGATCTAATAATTTGTTTTTCTAATAATTGATTCAATTTAGAGATCATTTGGTTATGTCATTTATCTCCCTCTTCTTTTCTACACATGCATAGCCTAGTTTCACAACTTTATCAGCAACAATCTTTCACCTATATGCTTGTTATCTGGTGGGCATATACTTGAAGCATGTGATGATTCTGTCACGATTGGGGAAAGAGATGAAACAAGGAGTTAATGTGTCACTGCAACTAAGTGGTGGAGCTCTTCTGCAGAGCAGGTTGAACTCTTTGTGTTCCGATATTCATAACCCTCTGCTTTGAAGTTATACCATCACTTATCCGTTACAGTAGCAAGGAAACTGTTTAGTTATTTGCAGCAGAGAAACAAAAGGAGGAAGCATAACCTCTAGCTGATATAATAAATGAATCATTTATACAAGACAGTATAAACACTTAGCTGTTTCCATTCCTGTTTCTTTTACTGAATTATTTTCCCTCATTTTCTGTCTGTTTTCTGAATGCTGTTCATATTAAAGGGAAAAAAGGTCTCTATCTCCCAACTTTATTTCCTCATTGTTATTCATTGGTCCAGAGAAGCTGAGATGGGCATCTCGGTTTATTTAATCAGTAGCTCTCTGCAAGGGAGGTTAGGAATCATCTCTGTGTATCAGAACTGATATGTAGCAGTGCCCGTCAGAAGAGATTAGTAGGTCCATGTCGAGGTGGAAGCAGCAGGGTAGAATGAAACCTGAAGCTGGGTTAAGTAATTGGGTTCTTGTTCAATAAAAGTGCTTGTTTGTGTGTTGTAATGAAAGAGCTTTGGTGCAATGAATGTCTGAATCCAAATATCCTCTGGATTTTCTGATGGATAAAGAGATAAGGGTGAAAAGGATTTAATTTAGGACTATTGAAAAACTTTAAAGAGATTAGAGAAATTCGTAAAGGTACCTCTTATCGTGGTGGCTTTTGTGGTTTACCAGAACCAGACTGGGTGAGGAGAGGGACCCAAGGAGTTCAGGCTTTTGATTTGGGGTGGGGGTGCTCTGGAGATGCTGCTGCTATTAGCTTCCCATTTGAGGTGCAAGTGTAGAAAAGATAATGAAGAAGTTTTTGGCTTTCTTTGTGTTCTCTTATTTGGACTTGGGAGGATGACTCTACAATTTTTTGGACAAATTCAAAGTCTATAATGTGAGCAACTTTTGTTTAAACACTTTGAAGAATTTCTTCTTTGCATCATATTAAGAATTTTTTCTAAGGCTAGGTTACACACTTAGATCTACAATATCTCCACTGACCACGTCTCTTAAAGCTAGTACCCCATTTTTTGTGATATTCCGTTTAGATGTGGTAGCTTTTTCTGACTGCAAAATGATGTTCCCATGAAACTTTAAATTCTTCGGCTTCATTAGATGTGTTTATATAGAAAAAATAACAAGCTTGTAAGAAAGGCACAGTGAGGAAAAGGATAATGTAATCTTGACAGCCTTTGGGACAGCACTTGTAATGTTATCTCTCTAAGTCTTTCCTCTGTGTCTGAATAAAACAACAATATCTAGCTGGGAGCTAAGTTTTGTCTCAAGCACTATTGTTTATAAGGGTTAATTGCCTTTTCCTATTACTAAGTTAGCTTCAATAAAGATATGAAACTTCTTGAAAAGTCTTTTTTTTCATAATGGGTTTAATTTACTTATTTAGCCACAGATTCAGAAGAGTTAAAGCTAGACTAAGACCACAAGTTTCTAGAACCAAAATATTTTCTTGAAGCATCAGCCCCTGGGAAACTCTGATTCTGTATGCACACGTGCATGCACACATATGAGGAAAAAACCCACATGCTTCAAGGAATCTCAAAAGTGTGAAGCATATTCTTTGTCTTGTTTATACTAATGCTGGTTTGATAGTGTTGTTAACCTCAGGCATTCTGATGTTGCTCACACCTCTTGTCTATGGCATTCTCTTTTTCTTTCCTTTCATCCTTGAGATTACAGGATGAATTAGGGACACTTATCTGTTGCCTTTGCTACTACAAAAGGCAGAATCCCAGAAATAAACATCTTGCGTGCTTACTTGTTCTAAGGTTTCCTGTAGCAAACACTTCCAGAATTGTATTATAAAAATGCAATGGATGGGAGAGTTGGCAGCCTGTGGTATCTCAGATGATAAATCTGAAATGCTCAGAGAAACCTTTCCTTGTAATGTTAATGTGGAGTTTTTCCATATGGCCTTGCTCTGTAGGCATCTTCAGTGAGGATAAGACTTTACTTCTAGTTAAAAACACACAAAACAACAAACTATTCTTTTCAAACTGTGACTGGGGAATATCCTGCAAAAGATAACATCCTGTCCTGGCTGTGGTTACCATATTCTCTCTAGGCATTTGTACTCAAGGTCATTGTAATGGGATAGTCAAGGATTTAATCCAGTTTGGAATGTAGATAAGTTCTTAAACATTTGCAGTTTCTGCAAATGATTAAATCTGATAAGGCCTTAATATCTGAAATTGTGATTTTTTTTTTTTTCTGAATCAAACTTTGTCTAAATTTCTCTTTTTTTTTCCATTTTTGTGAAAGTATAATGGTAGCCAGAAGTAGTAGTCTCAGAGTTAGAAAGTTTTCTTGCGTTTGTGAGGTCAGGGGATGGTTCCGTAGCTCATTAATTTCCTCTGATATTGAGACTAAGCACTTCACTTTAAGAAGTGCCTTAGCCTGCATGTATAAAAGCAGATTTTCAATATTTATTTCCCCCCTACTAACATGAAACTCTACTTCTCCTCTGACAAGTTTAAGTCAGATGATCAGATTGCCTGTGCCGATCTCAATCTTGTAGCTGCAGGAGACAATATAATTAATGTGCCTTTATAGAAGAGGGGAAAATATCCCATCTCATGACAAGGCTGTTTTCTCCCAGCCTGGCAGTTAGGACTGTCGGTGGGCTTTTCCCGATGATAGCTGACAGCGTAGGCAAAGCCTTACCCTTGCAGCTCTATGCACAGGGGTGCTCCCTGTCTGAAGGGTGCTCGTTTTGTCACTCAGGGGCAGGGGCTGTCGCTGGCAGTCATGGAAAAAAATGAGGTGTCATCAGCAACAGTCTGCCTAATGGAGCAGCTCCACAAGGGATTTGTGACCCCAAAGGAGGAGAAAAGCAATTCACTCATCTCCCTTGACATGCTCTTAAGAAGCACCTTGTATCTGCTTGCTTAAACCTTCGTCGCCTTTTTAGCTTATACCCGCCAAAGTCCGTTTACTGCTGCTGTGGGCAGAGAATATCAGATGACTGCCTGAGTCTCGAAGGGACAGTGTTTGTCTTGCAGTAACCAGCCCTGTGGAGTGTCTTCTTACCCTGTTTTGACAGTGACTACTGGCAGCTTAGAGAAGTAGCTTGTGTACTTGGTAAATGTCAGCTCTCACAACAGTATTTGCATTAATATTATACTGATATATTTTAGTGGGATAGGCAGATCAGATACTGGTAACACAGTTTTCCTAAGACATGCTACTTAGGAATAATAACCCTGATCTCTGCATTGCCTAATAAATTCAAATTAGAAGCAATTAGAGGAAAAGCAGAGCCAAGTTTGGGGTCTAAGCTTGTATTTTTCAAAGGGAGCAGTGACTAGCTGATCAAAATATATTCAGGTACAAAAGTGTACGCATTCCCTCGTGCATTTTTGTACATTGAGAAGAAAATTGTTTCAGGGAGAGAATTATTTGTTAAATTCATTAGCAGTATATGTTCTAAGCTTTTGTTCATTTGAACATTACAAAATTACTTGAGAAATAACTAATTTTTGTTGAGTCAGCTATTGCAGAGAAAGAAATGCATTTCTCCGTACTCCATTTTCAGAGATAAGTGTATTATTGCAAATATTGCTTATGTATATATTGCTTGTAAAAAAAGTAAAATAAAAAAAATCTACCTGCTTCAATTTCATGAAAAATCACATCTGAGAAAGAATTTTACTTTATTCTGAAAACAGGATGATTTGCTTTACATCAGTTTCTGTGTTTGTAAGTCTGTGACTTTGTTTAGTGATTAAAGATCTCCCATGATCTGAGAACCACCCAAACTGGGTGTCAATATGCCACCTTAATATTTTTGAGGGATTTAGCCTATATTTGCATTTGTGAAAATATCACCCAAGGTAAATTCAATGTAGTTCCCTTTTTTGGATGAAAGATTTCACAGGTAGCTAGTGCCAGTCTGAAATCCCTACTCAGCCCAATGACCACAGACCTTTCCCGTGAAGAGAAGCACAGGACAAACTCCTGTTTGTGTCCCTGTGTTCTCTTCCCCATCCCATGGGAATGGTACTTAGCTGTCTAAGTGCTGTCAGTTGGATTACTGTAGAAAAGGAAAGTCAATACTTGTGACAGGAGATGTAGGCCTGTTTTGTTCCATGGAATTAAATTTTATTCTAAGGTCTGGGCTGGCTATTTCTGTCCTATTTTTTTTTTTTTTTTTTTTTTTTTTTAATGTAGCAAACTCTTATCAGGTTTTGTAGTATGTTTTTTTCTTACCAGAATATATGGCCTATGTAAAAGCTGGCAAGCTGGTTTTTAGCTGGCTAACTATACATTATTGTTATTTCTAATGTCACAAAAGGGTAAAGTGGGTTTACACATCTAATGAGAGGGATTTTGTCTCTTAAAACTGACATGACTGAACAACTTCATGAGGATGGTGCTGATTTACACTGGCTCTTGTTCTGAACCACAATATGCTGCCTGGGGTGGTTAATCACAGACTATGTTCAGCAACCTGTCTTTGTAATGAAAATGATACTGAGAGAGAATTCTGGATACTTTCTTTTCCTAGTAACCTTTAAAATAATTGATGTTAAGCTCAATATTTTCCCTGTGCCAAATTCAGTGTCAGCTGTTTAAAAAATACAAATAGGAAAATACCACTGAAAATAGTCCCCTTTGAATACCTGTTCTGCACAACTGTGTGAAGCTTGCTTTGCTCCTTTCCACCACAAATTCCTACAGTGTTTTATTCCTTTAAACTACTGTTTCACCAGTGGGGTAAGCTATTTTAAGCTTTCTCAGCTTCAATCTCAAATGCTATTAATATTATCAGCTAAGCAATGACTCCAAAATCTGTCCTTTTCTGGTGGAAAATATGGATGCTTCAGATAGCTATAAATAATGACCTTGCCTGGGAAGGAAATATTTCCTACAAAGTGAACAAGCAAATGAGAAATCGCTCTTGTTCCTTTCCTATGCACTTTTTGGAGGAGGGGAAAAAAAAAAAAGGTTTTAATAACTAAGTATCATACAGAAGAGGAGAGAGTCACCTGCAGTAGCTCTCCAGGTACCATAAATCATTTGTCAGAGATGTAGCTAAGAGACTTTTGACTGTTGATAATTACAGGAGGTCTGATAACAAAATGGTGGGGGGAAAAAAAAAACCTGTAGTACCGGCATGCAACAGAAATAGAGCTACCATTTTCTTTTTTGGAGGAATAAGTACTGTTAAAAAGCTTTTTCATTATATATTTATCAACACCTGTTACTTAGGGAGAAATAATTGATGCAATTTGTACTTTTGTGAAGTTAGTTCTTCTACAGAAGAATAGTTCTGCTCTTACAGAAGAATAGTTTTGCTCTCTTCCCTTTTTCTTCATTGTACTACTCAATAATCCAACTCAGTTTTTCTTGCTCTGGAAGTGTCAAGTAAGATGAAAAGAGAAATAAAACCATAATCAGAACAAAGTTGAGGAAAAATAAAGAAAATTCCAGTAGGAGAGAAGAGAACGAGGTATCATACAAGCACTGAAATCAAAGAAATAGTGAATTGAGAGATGTATATCTGGTGCCAGAATGCATGACACAGGAATCTGTGATGTGGAATTTACAGAAAGGCACAATTTACATAATGTAGTAGCTGAGAGCATGCAGTTGTGTGCGATCAGGTGAATAACTGGGATTCCACAAATCATATGTTAGGAGCCCTGCATGGCAGATAACGGAAAACAGAAGATAGATGAATAGTCTGGTAATGAGAGAACTTTTATTTATAAGGAGCATATGAAACAATTTGGACTGTATTTTTCACTAATAACTGACGTGTGCAAACCTTTTTTTTTTAACCTTTTCTTTGTAAGAGGAAAAACTCTTCAGTATAGGAGAAAAGTAGTTGAGGGAAGTTAAAAATACTTCTCATTTAGTATGGGTAAAAGTCAGAACATAGGGAAGAAATGTTTTTTTTTCTGTGTCTTAAATTTTTCTAGTGCTTGAACAGATGACATCTGCAAGCTTTAAGGAAATGATGAAGTAATGGGTGCTGAGTGTGTTTGTCAATTCACTGGAAGAAGTGTGTTATTTTGGCTTAGCTGGTTCAGGAAGGTAACTGTCTTGGTTTGTATAACCACCTAGCAAAATAAAGCTGCGGTAAGCGGAGAAAACACCGTTCTCTCATTTAGGTCTTGCTTGAGAGAGCTATGTTACTACATGGTACATTATAAAGTGTATAACACCCCTATAATTGAATAAAAATTGTAGTAGAATAGCTCTGGCACAGCTGAAACCTCAGCAGGGTTGCAGCATGGGTCACAGTGCCTCCAGCTTTACAAATTTTAAAACTATGTGTGGTGCCTCTTGCTGGTGATTCCTGGTGTCACATGTGTATGTTCTTCAGGCACAGCAGAAATAAGTTCCATTCCTTTGGTGCTAATGCAAATATCAGCTGAATCTGTGGGTAATATATAGGGAGGAATTTCTAGTCTGAACTAGGGGTCTCAGTGTTAGATGTAATGCTGATTTTTTTATCATGGGAGGGTGAGGGGAGGAGTGTTTTTTCAGAGACCATCTGTTTGCTTCCTCTTGTTTTCTAGAGTTGTAAAGGTAGTGTAGAGAATACTACAGCAATGAGGTTTTTTTCCAACTTATTTGTTTTTCTACAGTTTTCTTTAATGAATTATTCTAATAACCTCTGTAAATTATTTTGTTTAGCTTCACTAAATCATGTGAAGAAGCACCAGTGGGGAAACTATAGAAGGTAATGTGACTTCCTTTTTTCAGTAGTTCCACATGATATTAATAATGGATTTCACCTAACCACCTTCTGTTCCTAGGACACACCACAAACAGTTCTTGTTATAACTACCTAATCTGATAGTATGAAAACAGCAAATAACGACCACAATGACAGAGTCAAAGGAAAAACAATCGTGAAATAGGTCCTGCAGTCCTGGCCATATGACGACAAACCTACACAGCAAAACAGTAACTTTCATGGTCAGAGTCCTGTGTGAAGGTTAGTGGAAACCTGCAGTACAGAAGAAAACTGAGTTACACTTGGTTCTGGTTTGTTAGCTTTCCTCATTTTTAGAGAGAAAAGAGGAGGAGATGAGACAGTAGGAGCAAAATAGGTATGATACAAGGTCCAAGAAAGCACAGTGATTTGAAAAGTCTGAGTGACATTGACCCAAATACAATCTTGCTAGTACTGTGCTGGATAGGAAAAAGAAAGGATTGATTTTTTTTTTTAAAGCTGCTGCTGTATGATTTCTTAACTCTTGCGGTTTTGCTTTTGCTGTATTGATCGCTACTGATGCTTATCTCACAGAGTCTGCACGAAGTCTATCCCAAACAGTTATCTATTCAACCCTCAAGTCCACCGCACGCTTCCTCTGGTTGACCTCAGTTAACCCTTCTTACTTTGTCAAACGTCAAATGCTAGCAAGAGAAGTCAGCCTCCCCCTCTGGGATTATGATTACGACTTTTGTGTACAAGACTCTGCTCTCTATGGAAGCCTTTGCTAAGGAAGGCACTGCTGTAGGCCGGGCAGTTGAGGCACTTTGGATACAAATTGATATTCCTTTGCAAATAGAAAGAATTAACCCCAGACTTAGTCAAGGCAAGTTCTCTTTTAGCTTCCCTTTGCATTTGCAGAAGACTGTAGAGGAGCAGATTCTGATCTCATGGTCTTGTAAATCTGGAATAGCTCTTCTGAGCATAATGCATTAATACTGGTATAAAACCAATATAAATGTGATCAGAATCTTTCTCCAAGTACTAATTTTATAATGGGAAATCTATATCTTGTGACAGTTTTAAGATTAAAATACATTAACTGATTTATTTAGCAGCTCTTTAAGGTCAGAATGTTTTTTTTAACATTCTTACTTGGAATGAGGGCTACAGGTCCCAATTAATAATAAAAGCAGAGGGTAATTGGAGCAGACTCTTTTTTTTTAATATTTATAGTGTTACAGGCATTGAGCTCAAGGTTATCATATTGAGATGTAGTTCTCTGAATATGAAATTTGGGGGTGGGGGGCAAGAGACACCTTAATTACTACTTTTTTCTGGTATATCTGAAATAAGTAGTGTCTGACTCTACAGCTTGTTAATGTCATCTGGCATTCTGTAGTAGATATGGAAAATCAATGTGTGTAAATACATATAAGATGTTGCAAGCAAACAGCAGAAAGATATTTTACAGAGAGCTTGTACAATGTAGGGTTTAGAAAAAGGGATGGCTGAGAAATCCAACAAGGTGCAATTGCACGATGCTGCTGTCCTTGGTACTTGTCCACTTAATCACTGTCCAAAATATAAAAATTGTCTATTACCTAAAATCTCTGCTCCTGTGCTAGCATTTCCTGCCTCTGCACTAGGATGGGAAGAGATAAATAACTTTGGCTGAAATAAAGTGTATTACCTTAAACTTCTTGTTTACACCCTTTGCTGAGGTAAATCTGATTTTAAAAAAAAAGCTATTTTAAGACTTGATTTTTGAAATACATGAATGCATTTGAGAGGCATTTTCAAAAATCCAAACTTCATCAGATTTTTTGACTTTACTACAATTTCCTCTTCCCATATTATTCATATAACAAGAATTGCTCTGAAGCACTTTCTGTGCCCTTTTTGAAGCTACGATCCTCATACGAGCCTTCGTGGGAATTAATGTAGATCTTGTCTCCTGATCTCCTCAGGAGGGTGCGTTTCTGCCTTGATGCTCACGATGTGTGAAACAACTGCAGGATTCTGATTACTGTTTAGGAACACTTAAGGACACTTCTTGTTTTTTCAATATGGAAACTGTGGATGCTGTTTATCTGTACAGTGACTGCAGAGATATCAGTGAATGAAAGCTGAAATAGGTTTACTGAACTGTATGGAGAAAGGCCTTCGGTGTGCAGTTTTAGTTCCTGGCCTTCTATGGCATAAAAAGAGAAACACATTAATCAGTGCATCAATCACTGCTATATGCACACGGGACAATATATTATTCATAACCATGGCTTGGAGATAACAAAACTGCTCTCAGTTTCCATAGAGGCAGGCCTTCATAACGTCCTCTGATCATATAGAAATGACATTTGATTAGCACTCCCAGATAGAATCATTTTTATGTAAAGTTTATGCTGCAGTAGGAAACTGCTCAGTTGCCCTTTTTTGAGATAAGGCTAAAAATAAATTTCCTTTAAGGAGTTGGACTTTCAATGTGAAGAAAAGAGTAGGTTTAGATTTTTCACACTGAGTGCAAATGCTATTTGATGCTTTCAGACAGACTTCATGGT
Organism: Syrrhaptes paradoxus; assembly: GCA_013400615.1. NCBI lineage: Eukaryota > Metazoa > Chordata > Aves > Pterocliformes > Pteroclidae > Syrrhaptes > Syrrhaptes paradoxus. Next base: position 37,459 of record VZTO01007587.1, on the reverse strand, counting down.
ACCCTTGCTACCAAAGTTAAGATTACTGAGTGTGCCTCTGTAGCATTAAAATGGTTGGGACCAAATTATCTTCTTCTGTGGCAGCCAGCTGTCTACTGTGAAGTTGGACCAGTAGAACTGGGGAAATTTTGTTGATTCTAAGGCTTCCTCTGCTTCCAAACATCATCCATGTTCAATAAGCAGCAATTTACCAGCAAAACTGCTGTTATTCCGAATTGTGTGACACTATTTATCTTAATTTCTCTAAGGAGTTGTACACAATTCCTTTATATGCAAGAGATGTGAGGAGACAGAAGATTAAAAAAAGTATTCTTGCAATGAAAACATAAATGTGAACTTGTAGAGAACTGATTTCATTAAGCATTTGTAATGCTTAAGCTGTTCAGTTGCATGCATTCTAGAGTTGTACATTGGCTGAAGGTTGTATAACGCCACTGTTAAAATAAATTATCCCTTCTCTTAGCCTTCAGAGAATTAGCTTTGAATGATTCTGGATTATCCCAGTTCCCAAAAATGTGTCACCTAGAGCCATAAAGCTCCATTGTAAGTTAGTCTGAATGCTTACTTGCCTGAAAGTGTTAATAATTTACCCTTTTGTTGAAACAGTGATAGAAAATAACTTAAAGCATTATTTCAAATATGCGTTTTTATGGTAGTGTCAAACTGCATCAAGATTTTTTTTTTAATATTTGCTTTCAGATTTTAAATTTAGAGATGACCTTTCAGCAAATAAGCATTTGTCAGTGAAAAATGATGTCACAGAAGTACGTTCCCCTTTCCAGTGCTAGCTGAACCACATCTATAGAGTGAGTGCGAGCAAAGTGTAAAATCAATGAAGGAAGTTGATTGTTTTGCAATATTTCTCCATTTCCTCAGCAAGTCATAATAACTTGTTCTGGCTTCTGCAGTAATGAGTGCGTTCCTGCTGGTACAAATAAGAAAAGGTGTTTGGACAATACTTTTTGTGTGTAGTTGGAAAAAAATGACTAAAGGTCCTTAGATTTTCTGTTGTGTGTGGTTTTTTTGTTTGTTTTTTGTTTTACAGGTATTAACAATTCAGAGGAATGAAAATAAACTTATCTGCTTACAGAACAGGGATATTAAAAATGTCTCTAGGAAAAATTGTACTTAAAATATTTGACAAATCTTATGATGAACTCTAAGATAGGAAAGGAGCGCTTCCTGCTCAGCTGATGTACCATGTTGAATTTATGTAAGGCTATGATGTGGTAAAAAACTGTTTGTAAACTTGCATGTATTAGTTGCATTGAACTTAAAGTGGGTATGGATGACACTGCATGTACACCTGGAGTCTGAACCTGTGCAATGGTTTATAACCTTCTATTTAAAACCTGAAGTCTAATTTTTGGTTTCCAAATGCAGAATCCTGTGTACTGGGGTCTCTAGGCCCAACCTGTGGGTGGAATTAGAGGAATAGTTGTCATGCTATGAATGAGGTACTTAGTTGTCATCTACTGACTGAATTCTTGTTACACACAGCTATGTGTAAGCACATGAGGAAACAAGCTGGTGAATATAAACAAGGTGAATTTATCAAGAAAAAAACCAGCTTAAACTTTTTAACCTTTTTTTTCTGTGATGAAGGGAAATTATTAGTGAGTCACACTCCATATTGAGGGATATTCTGAGTGAGTTCCCTGGGATATGTCCTAAACATCCTTCTCAGTGTTTTCATAAATGGTCTGCGTAATGAAATAAAAAACATGGATGTGGAATGTGTAGATGATACTAAACTGGGAGGAATTATCACTGAATTTAAAGATAGCATTAGATTTTAGGGAGATCTCAATGAACTTGAGAAAAATTTTACAATGTTTGGAGAAAAGGAAAAAAATTCAGTGTGGTGAGGATGTTGAACATATTAGCATGAGGATAAGAACATAGTTAGGAAAAATCAGCTCTGGAAACGGTGAGTGTGTAAAAATGATCCAGTACCTATAGTAGTTCTGAAAAAAGACAAAAGCACAGAAACAAGGCTTATCACACTTAAAGGAAAAATGATCAATTGGAGAAAGGAGAGAATTAAGAATAATCAGAGGCAGGAAACCCAGTACTTCCTAAGAGAAGAGGAACTGACATTTTTTTGTGGTTAAAATACTAGAAACCAAGTGGATTAATTAAAATTCTTCAGATCTATGGGCAGCCACTGCAAAGAGAAATTAAGATCTGTTCTGATTACTTGGAAAAGGAAAGATGTAGAAATGTATAGAATGTATAAAAAAGTGTCAAAGGATGGTTTGGATTAGACATTTAAAAACCTTTCCTGACAGTAAGAGTGCTGAAGCATTAGAGTATTGCTTTGGGAAACTGAGGAAGCATCATGATAAAAGCCTTTTAGAGCAGGTTATGCAAATGTCTTTCTGAATCATAGGCTACTATGGATTGGTTCAATGGTCTAACACCCTTCCCACCTCATTTCTTTCACATTCTGTGATTATTGTATCTTTATGCATAAGGATACAGTATGGGTAATAAGTCATTTTGGAACCAATCTCTATCTCACTGAAATCACCAGAATGAAGCTCTAATCCGCAAATGACTGGAATATATTTGTCAGTCATGATTTTGAGCTTCTTGTGTTATCCTTCAGCAAAGTTAAGTGAATAATTTGTACTGATAAAAATGTTAATGGAAAATGATTGCTCACTCTGCTACTCAAAAAGTAGCCACAATCCTGTGGAATGTATCTGGCCCAAAATAACTGGGGAAGGCTCACAGTTTGGTTAGAAAAATAAATTAGACTTTGAAATTACTCTGTCATTAGTGTGTGTAGGATTTATTTATTGATACTCTTGATATATTTTTACTGCATTGATTCATGCTTTTTATATTATTGGTCTGAAGTGATGCCAAGTGGTACATTTTTAGCTCCCTTGGAACTACAGATTGTGGGAATAAATTCAGGTTTTTTTCTTTACACTTCAGTATGCCTTCTCTGCTCAAAATTGCAGTATGAACCAGTGCAGTTCAAAAGTTTTCCTTAATGGGAGCTGAATTTTTTCACTATTGAATGCAAGAAGAAGAAAATGAGTTTTGCTTATTTATAGGGATATTCTGCAGCAGAGAATCCAAACGCATTTTGATTCTCTTCAGATTGGAATGAAACTTGAGAAATTAAATGTCTGGTATTTGTTATAATGTTTTCGGGCTCAGCTATGCCCTGTATCAACCCAGCAATATCTGTTCTGTTTTTATTTTAAACTTGTAAAACCAAAGCAACATTTAAGCATCAGGCTGGAAGTGGATTTCACAATGAATGAAAAGCTTAGTAGAAGCTGAAGAGTAAAATTCTGCGAAAAGCAACTTTATGCAGGTTTTAAAAATCACATGAACATCTTAATGCGACAGTTCAAATTATTTTGCTCTCCCTGTTGGAAATGTAGGATCTTCTAAATAATGAACAAAGCGTGGTGTGAAAAATTAGGTGTTTTGGAAACGTTAAGTGAAAGACACAGATTTGTAGAGTGAATGAAGTATCCTGCCAAGATGCAAAATTATTTAAGGCCAAGAAAATTGAGTCCAAGCTGTTAAACATACTGTGGGTATCCTGTTTGGGCAAAGGAATGAAATGATAGATTGGAACGTTCTCTAAAGCATTAGAACCCAGCTGGTATTATATTTCACTTTGTGGTTGCTAGCACAGTCACACTGACAGAAGTTTTCAGTGGCAGTTGGCAACTTCCAGAATGCTTTTCTCCTGAGAGTGGTAAAATTTATCCCAAATCTCAAGTCATGAAAGGTCACGGAGCCAAGTATGTCAATAGAGTCTGCTTGAAAGTGTTGGGTCTGGGAAAATCTGATCTGATCACAGTTCTTAACCTAGCTGTTGGAATGTCTCAGTGAGCTGCTGGGGATTTGTTAGAGTAGCAATGTGTAGGTGTTTCCCTTTTATTGGCCAGGCTTGGTTTATGGAGTGTACAGGGAATGGGACCGTAATGAGGATCACTAGCTTGTCCTGGTCATACATAACAGTGCAAGATGTATTGCGTGAAAATATAGTATAGCCTTGTATAAAATCTGTGTAGATCTGTGCATCTCTTCTTTAAATGCCACTAATACTGGATCTTTAAGAAATACTGCTGCATGTGTAGCATTTTAAATAATAGGGATCATGTTGTAATTATTGTATTAGATTGAAGTAATTTCCAGTGTTGTACAGCTTTGTGCTCATAAATTCTGCCAAAGACATTATGCTGAGTGGTCTCACTTGTTACTGCATTTTAAAATGCTGCACGTTGGAGAAAAAGTGTAAGCCAATATTAATAGGCTCAAAAATGTTGATTTGTCAGAAAACAGTAAGTTTGTTGATGTTTGAAACCTAGGAGACAAATTGGTTAGAGATGCAGGAATTTCATTTCAATACAAGTAGCATAAATTTTGAAATTAAACTGAGCTAGTGTGCAAAATTACTTAATATAAATTGCTTTTAAAAACAGAACAAGATGTTAGAAATAGTTATTGTAATGTTCACTCATAAAGCCGTGATATACTTGTTAGACCCCAGCAAACTTAAGTATAAAGAGCACTTTAGACTTCCTATTTACACTTGTAGGGTTGTATTTCTTCAAAGACTAATCTTTTAAGGCTGAGCAATATCAAATCATTGCTCCTTATCAATTTTACAGACAACCTAATAGCTGATAAATTGTCAGCTAAAGGCATTTAGCATGTTCAGACCTGCAAATGCAGGCACTTCTCAGATGATATACAGTAACTGCAAAATGAGTAGTATGTTGTGTCCAATGCCAAAATGTTAGAGAGAAAGATACTGTAGGCAGCACATATTTGTGCAACTTAACTTTGTTCTTAGCCATGGATGTATCAATTCAGGCTTTGAATGGACAAATGTGCATGCAGGATGTCTGACTTCCAGAGTCAAAGGGTACCACCTTAGCTCCAGCTGCAGCTACAGCTGCCGCGATGGTCCCTCCCAAGCACACAGAGGGCAAAGGGAATGGAGCTGACAAATGTGACTCAAACACTGTTTAAAATTTTAAGATTATTTCCCCCTCCCTACCTGCCCTTCCTCATCCTCTGCCTGCTGTTGTGGTTATTGCTTGAAACCCAAGAGACCTAACAACGTTTGACAAGGTGCGTGGCAAGGCTTAGTTGAAATGCAGAGAAGTGCGAGGGCAGCGGGGTCTGTGCACTGGAAATCGCTAACAGATAAAGCACATCCCTTAGTTACAGCTGCATCCTGTGGGATTCTGCAGCTTTATTAATAGTAGACAAATCTGATACCTAGTGGCACAAAACTTACTGTTTTGTTAGGGAAGCTTTCACCTTTCTGAACTGCAAAAGTCATGCCCAAACCCAAAGGACTCCTTAACTGAAACTTCTGTGGAAGACTACGAAGACTAGAAAGCCTTTATGGACACACAATCTCACAGGTTTCCTCTAAGGTGGGGTATTGATGTTGTTCCTCTTTACTTTTGGCAAGCATTGAAGTGTAGGAGAACTGATTTATTGCTAAAGACAGGTTTTTTCCAAGAGTTTTTCTTATCCAAAATTATTTGGAAGCTTTTGCTCAGGATCTAGATTTTCAGGATTCAGCATGGAATCTTTACATGATGTAGACATGTACTCCAAGGTTCTTAATCACCTTCTAAATAGGAACCTACTGCTTAAAGGATGACTGAAAAAGAATGAAATGCTACTAGCACAAAAGAATACTTAGTGAAAGTGGGCCAGGGCTAAAATCTGTGTGTTAATAACTGAGTAAGGCTTTGGGGACCCACTTGTCATGAGTTCAAGTATTTGTTCTTTTGGCAAAGGAATTAAAATACTGGAGGATCTAAGGTGGATAACTGTGGCTCTGACACGCAAGCTCAGCGAGCTTTGTTACTCAGTATATTTTCAGTATTGGTTAATTAATAGGCTGAATATAACTTCATTAAAAAAATTCTCTGCTGTGCTGAAACAAAGATGTGTACTAAAATACATTTATATTTACATAGGAACTCAGCACAGCAATGCAGTGGTATTATGGAAGGCAGCAGCAGTAGTGGTTACCAAGACTTTATATTTAAGCTTTAATGTCAAGCACCTAAAGTGAAAGGTGTTTGGTTTGTTTTGTTTTTTTTTCTGAAGTCTGGCAGGTTGCGTGATGATTTTCCTTGTTTTTGTGAAAGTTTATAGTAGGTGACCGCTTGAATCCATGTTTGAGCGTTAATACTGATAAGGCTGTATCGCTATAACCACGTTACTGTGTATGTCGAACTTCAGAAAATACTTGCTCAGCTCCAGCATAGTTTTGAAATAGTTGTTTACTGCTTGTATGAAATTGCAGTCAGTCTAGAAATGATTTCTGACCACCTCTAACATTTGGAAGCAGTACCAGAACTTCTGAAGCACTTGAAATGAACTTTAAATGAGTAAACAGGAATAGGTGTACTTTATGAATAAATAAAAAAACCTGGACTAGAAATTAAATGGAAGTGGAAAACTTTCAGTACAATATCATGTTCTTGTAAAACTGTGACAAAATTTAGTGATACCTGCTTTTGAGAAAATGGAACTTTAATTGTTGTATTTCTTAAGAAAAGAAAGTCTGAAAAATGGAACAACTCATTTCCTCTCTTTTGAGACTCAGATTTTGTAGCGTTCACTGCTGATACTTGATTAGGTGACACTGACCCAAGATAGTGAGAAAAATCTATGGGGTTTTTTTGGCATTCAGCTTTTGAACAAGATTACACTTTTGGGGAAAAATGTGAGGGGGGGGGGGAAGGAAGAAATATTTAGGTAACTGCATTGTTAGGAAAATATTACAGAGAAGTTGGGTTTATTTCAGAGTTGTGTGACTCTGGGGAAGTCACAATTTGCAATACCCTATCCTATAATTTTACCCTTTTTTGCTGTGTGCTACACTGCCTACATGTAAATCATCATTTTGCTAAACTGAAGCTGTTATTCAGAAACATTTCATTTTGCATGTCTGCTTCTTAGAATGTATTTTTAATTTCATGTATTAATGGCAAATTGATAACACAGACATTTCATTTGGATAGACACCGTCAAGGCTGTGATTTTAGCTATGATTTGTTAGATGTATTATATTGTTTCTGATCCTAGGGTGAATGAACACTTAAAACACTTCTGCTGTGAACAAACTTCATTATGAATGTAAAATTAATTGCCCACAAGTTTTTTCTCATAATATCTTTTGATGTTCAATTTCTATGAACATTCATGCCAATTAAAATCTGTCTCTCAAGAAAAGCAAAAGCAGAAGAGGCCAAACATTACCAAAGCAAGTTTCTTGAACAAAGCCTCATCTTTGCAAACCTAGAACAATTCTTAGAACATTAATTTGAGTCAACTTTACAGCTAATGTTGAAAATATTGGTAGTTCAAAGCTGTCATTTTCTGCCACAGCATATTTTGCAGATATTAGAAAAGAAATGAATAATTAGAAACACTGATGCTAAAAATAAATTGAAACCTCCCTCTTATTCTAATAAAGTACTGTTTTGCTCTCATCTGAGGGACCTCTGTACTCTCACACATTTTGTTCACTGTGTACGCAGGCAGTGGTGTCTGTGGTTATTCCACTGGGCAATGAATGCACAGTTACCAGAGGGATTTAACTTCGTCCAAAACTGTAACCCCAGTTTTCCTGGAAACTGCTGATTTAAACTGCTTGTTCCAGTATTCATAGTTTTTCTGACACAATGGAGATTGGGTGATGGCTGTGTGGCGGTCACTGTGGGAGGCAGCTGGCGGCTGTGGGGCCGGACGGGGCAGCCCGTGGGCACCCGCACACATTGCATTTGAACCGCTTGGTTTTACATGGGAAGAGCATTCCGATAAAATACAGGCAGAGAGTGACTGTGTTTGCAGTCTGGACCAGAGGGGAGTTGTGGTAAACAGAACAGGCACTTGGGTGAAGAAGGACTTAACTGTCTTTTAAGCTGGTCTGTACTTTTCCTGTTGTTTCAGTCAGAACCCCGAGCTGTCAAGAGTGCATGCCAATGGTAAGATTAAGGCATTGAAAGGAAAAGTTCTGCAATAATCTGCTTTCTCCCCAGCTTGACCTTGCTCACAACACTGATAGCAGAGGTGAACCGCTGGCTCTTCCCACTGAGGCTCCCAGCTGAGGTGGCTTAAACAGCTGACAGGGCAAATGATTGAGGCCACAGTGTCAGAAAAATGATCGAGGGGAGGACTTGCGCACTGTGCGAGAAGCAGTGTGGTGTTTCCCTGACAGAGGCAGTGACGGGACATAAGGCTGTCAACAGTGTCACTCTGTTGACCTTGCTAGACCTGCAGTTTCCTTAAGATGGAGTTGTGCTGAATACAATTACGTTTTTCTCTACTTGTTGTCCTGCAGTGTAATTTTTCCATATAGCTGCTGTACAACATTCACAATCCTTACTCAGTATTGCGTAACACACAGTGTCACCGTAACCACCTGAACCTCAATTATCCTAAATTACTTGTCCAAAAAAGGGTCTTGTCCCCTGACACATCTGTTACTGAGACTGAAAACTGTCTTGATTGTCAAGATGTATTAAATCTCCATTCTTCTTCAAGTTTCCTTCTGGGAACATGCTGTAGTCCAGATGTCCTTTCACTATGCTGGCGTACAAAGTTATGCAAGTTAAATATTTTTTTTAATAGTACAGGTTGCTGTACAGGCTTGCTGAATAAATAATCAAGCTTGTCTTCCAGGGACCCACAATGATAGTGAATGTGGCACTTTTTAAGTTCTGCATAAACTTTGCTCTGATGGCTGTCTTGCATGATTGACCTACTTTTTTTTATTTTAAATCCTTTTGTTCCCCCTTATACTCCCAGTTCCTTCCTTAGGAAAGAAAGTGTGCAAATGTTTCACAGTGAGTGTTCAGCAAACACTTGTTAGAACACAGAAACCACCCTTCACCCTTATAATTTTATTCTGTCCCTTTTTAGCCGTTTGACAAACAGTTTTCATTCAAGCAGATGTTCACTGTAATGTATTTCAGGCTCTCCTAGATGTAGACTTACTGCATATTTAATTTTTTTTTAATGAGAAGGGGCAGCACTGCCTTATGAAGTAGGAAAAAGAAAAGTTTTCCAAGCTTCAGAGTCCTTCCAGGTATAATAAAACAGAAGGGTCTGTTCCATTCATCTTTTTCTAGGACGTGAGACGCACTCTTCTGTAAATATCATTTGACTCATGGGGCATGAGAAAATAAATGAATTTTGTGACTACCTTATCGAACCCAAAAACCAGTGTGAATTTCACATATCTGGTACAGCAGAATGTTTCAATCCATTTGTATAGTCTCACAGAAAACAATGGAAGTTGGGAATTTAAAGCAAGAAATCTGGAGAAAGTGTAATCAGTTTAGAGAACCTATGAGCAAAGCATAAGGTAAATTATTCTCTGATTTATTTGCTCAGCTTGCAAACCTTTCATGATGCTACTTTTTCAGCTCTACAAATCTGATAATTTGACTTTTAGGAGCATCAACTTATCTTCCTCTCATTACATCATAGCACTTTTAAAATATGCCCTGCTTGTTATACCGAGTAATTGTTTTTATCAGCGTTATCCTCTCCCTTCTTATCCATCATCTCTCTGATAACATCCTATTTCATTGCCAGCTCTGTTTCACAGTGTCTGAATCATATTAATAATAGCACAGATGGAAAAGTTCTGTGAGGTCACTCAATACAATCCATTTCCTGATGCAATGTTGGGCTTTTATATATTCTCCAATGTATGTAGCCTGATGGTAAATGAGTCAAGTGACTGGATTTTCACAATCTCATTCAAGTCTTAATGCCATATTTTTTTTCTTCTATCTTTCTCCCCTTCTACTTTTTTATATTTCTTCCAGTAGCTAAAAAGTGCTTCTTGACAGATAAGAAATTGCATAGGCTTATGAAATCTCTGGCACAGAGTCAAGCACATCATAATCTTAACAGCATTATTAATATGTTAACAGGTGGAAGCTTATTATTGTTCAGTGCTTTAAGTGTGAAATATCTCATACTCTTTTTTTTTTTAATTCACTTACGTATTTTCCAGTTAACTTGAAAAACAGCTTGGGCTGTTAACTTCTTAGATTTTTTTTATTTCACAAAGACAAAATACTGTAGCTGAAAACTCTTTTGGTTTTGATTAAGCTACATCACCCACTTTGGCTTTCAAGTCTGCACAAAATCCAAACTGAGCGATTTTGGTTTGTGTTTTGTTTTTTTTTTTTTTAATCAGTGTTGAATTATATTTTAATGTTGATTGCCTAACAGAAGTGGTGGAAAACAAGGAAATGAAAAAGACAGTTGCTTGCTCCAATTGTACAAAGTAGCTTCCCATATCTTGTCAGGAGGCATGGCATCAAAATAAGATATTTCATCAATTTACTGACAGATGTAGCCCTTTCTAGGTTTCTTCACAAGCCAGCTGTTCAGAGCACTGAAAATTGCCACGAGAGAGATCTGGAATAAACCAGGAGTTAAACTGCTCTGTTAAGGGCAGCTTAGGCACATGCTCTCTAGTATCACCTTTCTGAATTTTTACCTTTCTGTTAGAGTGTTGATTTTTCTACCCTTTACCACCTGATCAACATATAAAATATATAGTGAATAATAAAAAAACCCCAACACTTCCCAAAACTGTAAAAGGAAGAGGTGGTAGGATACTCAGAGATAACCTTCTCAAACATGAAGAGTGTTCACCATGCTCCCTCTTCCTAGGGGGACAGATTTGTCAAACTTGATCCCATGACGTGGTGACCTTGGCTTTATGTTTAATATGCCAAGCTGATTTAATCACCGTGTGCTTACCAGGGCAGTTGGCTGTACCAGCTCCAAGATGGTCTGTTGGTAAAGGTGACGCTCACACCGTAAGTCTGACTGTTCTCTGAGGTGGTCCTCCTCCTGCTACAGGTACCGCCAGCTTGTGTACACACAGCTGTGGTATGTATGTCAGGGTAGTGCTGTATAGCCCTGATTTTCTCCTTTTGCTCATATAACTGTTTAATTTTTGATTTTGAGTATCCTGTGAAAGCTCTAATTCTTTTACCAAGGCTTAGAGTTCAAATAATTTTAGTATTAATAGACTGCATGAATCAAGTATTCAAATCTGCAATACCAATCCAGAGGCACGTGCTTCTGTTTAAAGGCCGTCTGATAATGTCAAAAGTGAAAGTAAGGTGCGGTCTGGTAATTGTCCTTTCAAGTGATCTTGGCCAAGTAATTTTACTTTCAAATATTCTGGCTATTTCTTTTCTCATGCTTCATTTAAATAAGATCTACAGGAGAAAAATTCTCTCCTATGCAGTGTTTGTAGCGTACCTCGTGGAATAGGGCATCATTCTGTTATCTTCTGGAATATAAATTTCATTTGGAAATATAAATTAAGGGACCTCTAGCTATTGTAGACAGAATTCCCTAATAAAATTTCTGGTTGGAATGATCTTCCTAAACTGTGCATCTCCAATACATTACAGAGAGCTAGTATTGATCCCTCACCCCCCACTTGGCACATGCACGGGTGACCTAAGGTTATGTGTACCCCTGAAAATACAGGTCAAGACTGCCCCAGAGAAGTAGTCGTGATTTATAGTAGCAGTTCTCTTAGTACTAGAAATTCTGTCAGTTCAAAAATGTTAGTCAAGTCTTATTTTAATCAGACTTCTCCATGAGCAGATTAATGCCATGTGGTAGTGTATTTGCGGTGTATGTGCATTAGCAAGATTTTACTGATACAGCTTTATTTTACTTGGGAACTAGCAAAATCCCTATCTCTACTCAGCTGTTTTTTCCAACATCATGTTGTACCTACAGCAGACATGATGATAGTTATACTAGGTGACATTTTTAGGGCTTATTGTAATTTGCAAAAGACACCTATTGGAACTATTTGAAATGTTAAGTATGTGTTATAGTTCCACAAGCATTAAAGGTAATATAAACCTGCCACTGGAGGAAGCTTTTCCTTCTCTTCCATCCATTTGTGCCAACTATGAAATGAATCAAACGAGATGTTGCTGTGCCTTAAACTGGTGTTATTCCTCCCTCCCCAGTTCGCATCAGTTATATTTCTCAGATTGAGCTGCTTGCAAAACTTGTATTACTGGTGTTATGCTCGTACAGCGTTCAGGGGATGAAGTGGGGGACAGGATTATTTTTAGACACTCCCGAGTGTCTTGTTAAAAATTTTAATGCATTTCTAGTTTCATATTGGTCAAATGTTTTCAACGTTTTTTCATCTGTTTACATCTCTTTTTACGTATTTGTGGGATGTTGTCCTGTCACATGCTTATTTAAGTCACAAATAAATTGTTGTTACTGTTTTGCCAACAAGTTGCTCCAGGCAATTCTCGAATTTCTAAAATGATCTCTTCATATTTTAATAATTCCTTGGACACTACCATTTAATTACTAAAATTTTTCACTTTTTAAGAAACAAGGTTTCTATCAGACTGCATCTGCTTTTCTGAATTATTTTTTTTTTTCTGTGAAGCTGTAGTACTGATTATGTCATCTTAATTGCTTGGAAGAGCTGGCTTTCGGAGCCTGTAGATGTACCCTCCATTTAGTTTTTGTAACTTGTGCCAAAGCTAATCTCAACTTTCTTTATTTCCTTGTGATTTCTTTTTAGGGACAAAGAGTTCCTGCTGGTCCTTTTGTGTGCAAAGTCCTGCTAGTCCTTTTGTGTGCACTAGCAGGACAATATGTCATTGGTACCGAGATGCTATTTGTACAGTGTAAGAACTCTGTATCTGCAAAAAAAATCAGATCCTAAATGAGGATCCATTTAAAACTTGTATCTTGTGGTATCAAAGAAATTCAAAGGTGGTTACCAGAAGGAACAGGAATATTATTATTCAGTCTCTGGTGGAAAAGCTACTGCAAGCTCCATCCTTTACACATCAGTGCAGAGCATGCTTATCTGGGGTCTAGCAGGTGGCCTTAGTGAGGCTGCTGAGGGCCCAGGTGTGATCAGGTGTGAGTGGTTAGACATCTTCAAACACATCACGCAAGCCAGGGTGCCTATACATGTGTCCTTACCTTGGGAAAATGCAAGGTAAATCAATTCAGCGTAACTCTTGCTTATGTAAGTTTCAAACAAATCAAACTTTTGCTGTTTCATTTGTCACATACAGCTGGAGGGAACTGAACGAGTGCTACCGGATGGCCTGAGCCACTGTTGGGCAGCCGAGCTGTTAGTCTCTCTGTTCGTATTTGCAAAAGCATGGCAATACTAGAGGATTTCTGTGACTCCTTGTGTGAGGTGTTTAAGAAAAAAATACAACTAAAAGGGAGGGTTGCTAAAGTTTAGTGAATTGATCTGTTTTATTCCCAACTTGATCTTTAGGAATGCTGTGCTGGTGGAGCAGCGTATTTCTGGTGCTAGGAATTAGTACTGCTTTCCAATGAAGCTGCTGTGTTCAACATCCCTTGTGTTTCAGAGTGTTTGCATGAGTGACTGTACTGATGCATTTATTTTCTTACGACGAACATGGAAGTCTGCCCAATGTATATGGCAAGGCTTTGCAAGGAAAATGTATTTCAGTTGTAATCTACTGTTTTACAGTGAGACAGCTGCCACTTTTTGTTTTCTTTGGCTTGTCTGCTTTGTTCTTTTGCAATATTTCTGAAGGGTAATATAGCTGTTTTGTGGTTAAGATATTTGAGTCTGAGTGTATTTAACTTTGGATGCTTGACTGCATCTCAAGGTGTGTAACCACATAGTTGCCTTTGGTTGCACCACAAGCAGCAAGGAGAAGGGTTTCCATCCCCAATTAGCAGGAGGAAAGAGGGATTTTCAGGAGTTTATAAACAAGATGAAGCACCCATAATGTACTAGGAGACAGAGGAGGGAGGATTTGGAGGAAAATCGTGGTTGATGAACGCAGATAGATTTGGTAGCTTGTGCACTAGCCAATGCAGGCAGCACTCTGATGAAGAAGAAACTCGGAGTGGTGTCAGAGCCTTGGCACGCTGAGTGAGTTGCTATGGCTACTGGCACTCCACAAGCCAGGGCTTGAAATCAAGGAAGAAAAACGTAGCTGTTGCGTTCAGAGTGATGACACTTGCTATTTTTCTGCCCTTTCTTTTAAAGGTTGTTAACTGTCACTTTTCACCTAAGCTGTAAATTGGCTTTTTTGGGGGAGGTTCTGTGTGGAATGTAGACACTTGTATGCCTTCAGTGTGAGTTTCTAATTTGATGTCATTGGCTTGTTGTTTTGGGTTTTTCTTGTGGGGGGAGTGGGGATAGAAGATAGGAGACGAGGGTGAAAGAAGAAAGGGATTTTACTGCAGTGCTGACCCTTTTCTTACATGTGTTTTGTTTCTGAACTATATTTAGTATTTGTCCTGATTTTAAGACTAAATATCCCACTGTTTAATCCAAATTAATACACCACAGGCTTAGATTTTGACATTGAATTAAATATTAGTTATGTTTTGGAGCAAAAACTAGTAAAGAGGTGCTTTTTGAAGAATGCTTGTCAGCCTGCTCTATACCAACACTTGGCTAAATACTGAGTCAGATGCCGATGGATCTATTGGACAGCTACAAGATTCCTCTAATATACTACATTGAATATGATGCTTGACTGAAAACCTTCTAAGTGTCCTAGGTTATGAAATAAGTAATTTCTTGCAGTTGCCTGTGAAGGAGCTGTTTTATTCACAAACAGAATTTTGTATAATTCAATAAAAGATATATATAAAAAATTGTTGTGAATATTGCAGTAGATGTTTTATCTAATGGCCTTACACCTGAATGCTTAGTGATAATTTGAGTGACATCTTTTATTTAAAGAATATAATGCCCTTTTGCAAATGCAGTGAATTGAAATTCTTCCTTGTAGTGAGAGAAAGCAAAGAAAAATAATCTTCTAGTTAATAAGTGAAGATGTGTCTGCTAAATGCAGCAAATGGAGCCAATGATTTGGTTTGTGTGGGTTCCATTTTGTTCAAATATGTATAATATCTATGTTACATATGCATGTGTGTTCAAACACATATATAAACTATAAGATTTTATGTCTTTGTAAAACATTTTAGATTCTAAGAAAGCTAAACCAATCCTTGTATTCTACCCTGTGCTTACTGGCCTTTTCATAAGATTAGTCGTGTAATAACTTTGTGGAAGTCTGGAAATATTCAGAGAAATATTCTATTGTCTGTAAATCATCGCTGTCCAGGAAAACTCAATGAAGTTCACGTGACTGCTCAGGAATTTTTGCCCCGTGCAGGAATGCAGCAGCTCTGCAGTCTGAACTCTCATGTAGTAAATGCATTACAGACTGATCTTTTGGTAATGATTTCTGACTTGGAATCTCTGTACAGTGAATCAAAAAGATCAGATTCTTTCTGGGTATTTATGATATTTAGGAATAAAAACCACTCCAGAAAGGATTGTATTGTCAAATTTTGTAATTGCGATTCCAACAAGATTTTTATTTGCTTTATATGTAGTTTTAAAAAAATAAATCCTTAGTACGTTGAAGTAATGAAATGGTAGATATAGAAATTATGTAGGTGTTAAAAAGAAAAACCCAAAAAAACCTGTAATGGGTAGGCTTTGGTACTATGAGGTTTTTATTTTTACATGCATAATTAAAGACTTAACTGAAATTGCTTACAGGGTCAGATCACCTTTTATCTTCAGGCAGTAGTTGGTTTTAAAATACACCTCTTTTCTCTCTGTGATGTCAAGAGGAAATAATTATCATGATAACATCAATTAAGTAATGTTTCTGAGATGATGCTGAAGTCCATCATCGAGATTTACTCATGGCATTGAGCAGCAGTTATTGTGTGAATGCCATCTTCAGAAGGCAGGAACAGGAGTCTAAGGAGTTCTCAGGCTAGTGAAAAATGATAAAAATACATTCATGTTCTGTATTTAATGTCTCTTTCTATGCATTTTTTTTTGTGTGTGAGATTTTCAGTAAGATACCTATATCCCAGAAAATAGAGTAGAATGTGAACCTTAAATCCTTTGCAAAGCTCAGCATATGGTACAGTTTGTTTTTTCTCTCCAAAGTTCTTGGTGGAAGTAACCAAAATGATTTTGTTCCATGTCAGAATTGTCCTCATAAATATTGTACTGGCTTTTGTCAGGCAATGCTGTCATCCTCTCTTATCCTTTTATTGATGCTTTATGAAATATCCTCTTTCTGTCTTAACCACTCAAAACTCTGTAGAAATTACTCAAAAAAAACCTGTCCTACACAAGGGCTTTATATTCCTCATTTGTGATGTTTTGAAGTGCTATCACAACGCAGAGGAATTCTTTCAGATTTGTATGCCGTTGCCATTACAGAAGCGTGGCTGTCTCCAGCGAGGTGGGAGATGTTGCAGGAGGAGAATGGTGCGGATGGGGGAGGCGGCAGGTGGGACACAGCACGACTCTGCAGTCAGCAGGATGCAGCAGGGGCTCACTCTTTGTTTTCAGTTTCTCCTACGTGTGCCAAGAGGAGAGGGATGCTTGCTGAAATAGTTCCTGCCAGCTGAGCAGGGAGGAACAGAGAGGGCTGCTTAGCTTGTGGTCTGTATGAGGTGCAGGGGGTGATGAGGCAAAATACTGGGTGTGAGATGGTGGCACACCTCCTGTTGTGTGTACCCAGTGCAGAGGCCAATTTGCTGTCACAGATGGTTTTGTCCACTCTCTTCAGGGGTAGAAAGATTGTCCTTGCTTTCTGCAGGGTGGATAAGGGCAATTTCTCCTTTGTTTTGTAGCTACAATTAGGTCTTGTGATGTAGCAAGTGTTTCCCCACTTCTCTGGACAGTGCAGTCTCCTCTGCTTTATTTTTCAAACCTTCGGAAGGAACCTGAAGGAATAAAGGGAACACCCTTTTAAAATAGGACCTTGGTTCTTTCAGGCTGTTGGAGAACGATTGCTATATCAGAAAAATATCTTGAGTGTAAAGATTTCCAGAACAGAGGAAAATATTGTTGAATCTTATCCCAGCTGGAGGAGTGGTAACAATATAGCAGAGCATTACAAGACAGACTGTAACTTAAACTACTAGAACTATCCAGATATAATCAGCATCTCATCTAAGGGTATTGTACTGACAGTGTTAGAAAAGTTGCAGGTTTGCCTGGATCATCATCTCTACTGCCTTTCTTAGCTCAGTCTCAAAACAAAAATAATGTTTTCTTGTATAAAAATCTTCCAATATAAATTTCATAATAAAAATCCAGTTTATTTTATATCTACTTACTAAATCTGCCTTGAAATTTAGTGACAAATTGTAACATTGACTTATTAGAATTCACAAAATAATCTGTGCAAACATAGTTCATTTTCCCCTCTGCATTTTGTAATAGTTTTTCTTGCTCAACTGACAGCTGATCCTGTTCCAGGGACTTCACTGAACTGAAATTCTTCTCCTTCTTTCAAACCCCTGTTATTGAATAAAATACAAGTAACACATGACCACCTAACTAAAGAATGGATCCTAATACAGCTAGGAGTCCTGGGTAGTAGGAATGCACATGGTCATCTGTGCTGTGTAAAAACATTCCTAAATATATAAGCAGACAGCAAGGTTTTAACTCAAACAATGATGACCAAAGAATGCACAGAACAGTGTTAAAAGGGTATAACCTATAAGCATTACTTCAATTACAATAACAATATAGTTTTTTCTTATGGATTAGAGTGAAAATCTGTAGAACTATATTGCATGTTGATGTAAAGTAGCTCACTAATGCATAGTGTTTGAGTTGAATTGCACTTTTAGTGTACCTGTAAAGTCCTTTCTTTGAACTTGGCAAAACTGCCTGAATATTTGTGAGTTTACCCTCTTCACTTCTCTGCGTCTTTTTAGTCAGCTTGTCACTTCTAGCTCATGCATCTTCTGTAGCCACAAGTTTGACAGGTTTTGTCCTTGTGGCATATTCAGTTTTTTCAAAGGTTTCTTTCTTGTTTATAGCTGCAGTTCATCCACCCTGTATAGCAAGCGTGTAGGCAGTATTTCTTTTAACATTATTTTAAATTCTGCTTGTTATTTCATTCAAATACTCAACTTCTCTAACTTGCCCTTCAAAAGAACTGTAGCATTCCAAAATGTTTCTTTGTATCATAGTTTTTCAATGAATTAACAATTAAGATGTATGTGAATTAATCTTAGTTTATAAGACAATAGAATTCTTAGCACTGACTGAGATCTCTGAAATCTTTCCGAATTAATCCTTGCCTCTTCTGATACACAGAATAGATTGTTACCCAGTCATGCAAAATATGTTCCACACAATGTTAGAAAATTGTGTACAATTATTCAGTTATGCATCGGACAGCCGAAGGCTTCCATCATCTCAGTTAACTACAGTGCACTGAAATGAGGTCTGTGTGTAGTTTTAAGGAGTTAATTCATGCTCATGATGGAGACTGAAGGCTTTTTGAAATTGTGCGTATTTCAGAAACTTTGCTTATTGAAAGTATATGACTGTAATAATGTCCAACATTTTATAGGTCTTTGGGAAATGCTAAGAATAAATTTAGTTGAGGAGACATTCCAAAAATGTAAACAGCCTTTAACATTTTTAACATCCTTTAAATGTACACATTTACTTTTTTGGATCATAGGGATAATTGCTTAGGGTATGGAGTCATATGGCAAGTAGCCAAGACCTTCCAGTGTGTTATGGCTAAATTATCAGTTTAATCAATGCCTTTTATTCTCCTGCTAGAATCAATATATAGCTAGGATCGAGTTTAAAAAGTTGCACTTAGTGAATAGCAAGATATGGGAAACTATTTCACTGTCCTTTTAAGTGACTGCTGAAGTGCTCGATTTACTATGGGAGTCTTTTTTTTTTTCCCCCCCTCAACAAAGATAGAGATGATGTTGGCAAAACCTGGAATTTATTATTCAAAATGCAATTTGTTGATTGCAGCACACTAATCTTTCTTATAGAAATACAAATCCACTTTGCACAGTGTAACAGTGTGAAATTACCAACATCTGGTAAGAAGCTCTCAGGGATTTATCTCCATTTTCCTCAGATCTTTACAGGGGTCTTTCCAATTCCTCTTCACTGGCTTTCTTTTTCATTGCTATAGCCTGCTTCCAGATTAGGGCACTGTTGTAGTACATTTAAAATTTATTATATCCAAACTGCTTTACTCTTGTTGACGATGTGATTTCTCTGCTGGTTCCTGACTGTGCTAGAGAGCCTGCTCTACCTCAAGCAGCCTTCTTGTGAACTTGTGTCCATGCTTCGTCCTGTGATGCCCCTGGTCTTGAAGTGCTTACATGTAGGATAATGAAATTTCTTGTGTTTGTCACAGAGGTTGAAAGGCCCCTAACAAAATGAATCTCGTACTCACTACAAAGGCCTTTGGGATAAGTTAATTAGAGCAATTTAACATAAGATCTTATTGCAACATGTATTGTACATAAAATATATGGTGTGTATAGGTTATATAACATCTTAGCTGTTCTTTTATATCAGTAAAATGCTGAAACCAAAGCCTCCAGCTTGTGGCCTTGAACAAGGCTTTATTCTTTATAACCTTCCCCAGTACATGTTTTGTGAATTGTCAGGTTTCCATCTCCATGTGTGCTCTGGGCCTTTCTGGCTCCTGCAGAAGGTCTCTGCCAGGGACCTGTGCCACCAGGTACTGCTGCGTTTGGTGTCTGGTCCCCAGCAGCCACTAGCTGAGTTATCAATGCTGAGGTTCATTAGGTCCCTTGAAAAGCTGATGCTGGCTCTGTCTGAACTTTGAATTAGTTCAAAGCCCACTAAGTTGGCTGAAAGACCACTTGATTTCAGCTTGGTTTGGGATACACCTTTTGAGCGTATGAAAAATGTGCACATGTTCATATATATATATATATTTTTTCTTCTGAGAGTGTTTAAATTTTAAATCAATGCAATGGAAGAAAATAAAATCGGTTGATTTCAATTCATCTCATGCATCTGACTTTACGCTAGGATTCTTGCTTTGGTGATTAACAATAAGGAAAAGACAAATTAAATTTGACGTGTGGGCCACCAGCCACTTCAATCAGAATGATCTGTGCAAAAAATAGTCAAGAGCCTTTGGTGAGATGCGTTGGTGTAGCTGTTATCCTTAGTGATAGATACAATAAGATTTAATTATTAAAACTTCCCTTTTTCAAGCAGTGTTTTCTGTTTTGAGTAATTTACACCTTAAATCTACATAGACTGAGCATTGAAAGATTTTTTTTTTCTTTTTTTTTTCCCTGAGAGGGAAGCTGTATGTTTGGCTCCAATACTTTCTCAGATACAAGAGGCAATGCTAGTGAACACAGTCATCCTCTGGAGTAGAAAACATTTCTCTCAGGTGTTAGGATTTCTTGATCTTCAGAGAAAGCTCTGTGCTGTAATCACTGCAAATACCAAAACACTACTTTTCTTATGTTTTTTTTTGGCCCATGTAGTTCAGCAAGTCCCAAACAGTAACATTGTTGAAAGTCTGGATTATATACCAGGGCAGTACAGGTTGGCAGCTGTGGTGCATACACAGAGGCAGAAGGCTTATCAAGATGTACATATATGCGCTTAAGTAGAATCTGGAGTAAAACCTGTAACAAGACCAGGATTTTGAAGGAGTTCAATTTTTTTAGTAAGCCTAGATCCCTTTTTTATTATGTCAGATTTTATAAATGTAAGATTTTTCTCAGTGTGAGAGAGGCCACATGTCATGTTTCCAGACAACTTGTTGGCTGATGATTTTTTCCAAGAAAAACCAGCTTAAGGAGAGTAATTATTATGCACAGTAGGTATAAATAAATTATCAAACATGTTTTCATTTGTACTGAAAACACTGCTGATCTGTTTTTCAAAGTGCTTTAGTGTGGTAGTCATTTGCACACAAAGCAAGTCTTCACTTAAGTAAACGTTTATGTATCACCATTCTTATGAAAAGTGAAAGACATTACAAACGGAATTGCTGATGCTGCTTTTGATCATGTGCTTCTTTAGGAAAACTATGCTTATGGGGGGCGGGGGGGGAGCAGGTGTGGGAACAGATCTGTTTCGACAAAACCCACATCAAAGAAGTTGTCCAGATGGTGGGTGGGTAACTGCAGTTGCTGGCCCTGCTTCAGGTAAAGGCTTTCTTTTGGGTCATCTGGATTTCACCTAAGTATCCTGTTCAGCTTTTGCCTTCTCCTGGGTGGGAACCTTTCTGCCTCCTGTATTGGAACTTTTTCATTCTTTATGAAAAATAACTATTAATGATTAAATATTAATCCATGGACCTTCTGTGCACAGCATGCTTATCAAGTTGGTCTCTCTGACCTAGTTAATAATTTAATTTTAAACGGAAAATCTGAAACGCAACACACTTATTTTCTTTAGCTTTCTTTTCTCAGAGGCAAAGAAGTACTTGATTCTGGGACTCTGTCATCCCAACTGATTTCCCTGCTCACCAGACCGTTAGCTGTTGAGAGGCATAAAGTCCTTTTGTGAGAAATTTTGAAAGGTTTTGGTTTGTCTTTGCTTGGGATGGAAAAAAACCTTTTGCTGCCTCATTTGCTGTATGATATTTTGGATGTGTAAAAAGAATAGTTAGGGAATAATCACTCTATTTCATAAAACTCTCACAGATAACTCCTTCTTAGCTTTCAGCACTAATGCAGTATTTTAAAACTGAAACAATACTTTAGAATTGCAGCTTTTTAAGGAAGTGTCTGGTATGTGCTGGTCTCAGTTGTTTTACATGGAATTAATTCAAACAATATTATAGACAGTAAAGGAGAAGACTGAAGGCATTAAAAGGAATTGGGCAAATAGGCTTTCATGTATAAGAAATTTACCTAGAACGAATATTGGAAATTGAGGTGTCTGTCCTGAAGTTGCCTCTGGCAAGGAGTATGCTGTATGCATGACTCTTCAGGAGAGTTTGTGACAGGATTGGTTTTGGTGTATTTGGTGCTAGGTCAGATGAGAATGAGGGGAGTTGGGTAGGGAAGGCAGTAAGTCTAGATGTGAAACATAAATGCATTCAAACACAGTATTCAAATTAACAGCCATGAAGAAATCATTCTTCAATCTACCTTGTTATTTCACTGAATCTTGGACTCTGAAGAACAAAATACAATCCTATGGGGGTAAAAAGGGACTTTTAGCTTCTTAAGGCTGATGCATTCAACATGACTACTACTGCATGTTGCCAAGTAAGGGGCAACTTAATCCTCTAGAGATCAGCAGGCAACATGACTAGGAGTTTGTGAATTTTTAAGTGGGGGGAAAAAGGAACATAATCAAGAGAATCATGTTTGGTTTTATGGTTTTAGTGCAACCAGAAAGATTCATCATGATGGTAGAGGCTAGGTAAACCTTTTAAAAATGGAAGAATGTAAACCTTTAAGTCTGCAAAGAAAAAAAAATTAAACCCATGGTTTTCCTCTGAATAATTCTTTATTGCTCTCATTCACTCCCATGCAAATGAATGCCATTTGTGCCGTTTGGAGGCACTGCTTATGTTAAGACAAGGAGAGGAATTTGGCCTTTGAGGGGAAGAGGGGAGGATGTTCAACCACCTCTGTCCCAGCTGTCCGTGGGGAGCCTCGGAGGCTGGGGACGGGCTGGAGAGGGGGGTTCTCCCAGGAGGCTGGTGCTGTCGGGGGTCAGAGCGCTGACCCCAGATTTAGAAGACTGTCAGGCATGGGTGTGTGCGTGCATTCACAGAGTGAATTACAACTAACCTTTTCTTTACTAAAAAATTATTAGCCTAAAGGTCAGAATCTAGTAATAGGGAACTGCTTACTTTTCCATTAGAGATGTTATGTGGTGCTTTAAAGGATAAAACCTTGTTGACAACCATAAAAACATTTACAGTTACACTAATTGACTCCTGCTGTGATTTCTAGTTCTACTAAACAGCGATGTAAAACAACAACAAAAACTGCAACAAACAAAAAACCCCCAGCTCTAGTAAACTGTCAGCTGCTAAACATACATGAAAGGATTGTTTACCGGGATTTTTTCACAAGCTGTTGGGCTGTAATAAGGAATTTAGAAAAGACAGATAACCCTTCCCCTGCAAGGCTGATTTTGACTATGGACTTTAATGAAACAATTTGCCTCCTGGGCATTTTCAGGTTGTGAAAAATCTCTTTCTGCTCAAGTATTTACTGGATATGCATGGACGCATGCAGAGTGATCTCTGAAACTGAACGAGTTAACTGCAAACGTGGATGCAGTTTTTAAATCGCAGCATGCTGCCTCTGTTTTCTTGCAGGGCCCTTATTCAAGCACAGTAATAAAACAAGACGTTATGTAAAGAGAAATTTTTGTTGCTGTGAGCTGTAAAGAGAAATGTAAGGAAGGAGTTCAGTGTGAGGAGAAAGGAAGCACCACCTTTGGTTGGTTAAGAATGAGCAATGTGTTTCTGAACTTACATATGTCATGCAAGGAGGAATGAGGTGCAAATCAAATGCTCTTACCTTTGAACTATTCGGGACAAGGGATGAGCATAAAACAACTGTTTTTCCTTGGAGTATGATATTCCAGCGATGATGTAAATGGTGATTTGTAAAGCTGCTGAAAGTAAATGACAAATGGCAGCGGTGCGGTTGTCAAGGTATTCGTTAGTACTTAGGTGTGTGTCAGCTACAGTAAAAAGATCAGAGTTCCCTGCTCTAATAGGGAAGACTTCCAAGAACAACCGTCAGCTGGTTTCTGACACCTGCAAGAAGACAATTAAACTAAATTGAAGACATTGTTGGGAGGTTTATAAAGCTGACATTATGCACTGTAAAAAAAAAAAAAAATCCAAAAGAAACTTGACACTAGTTGAAACCTGACAGTAGCAACTTAACTTGGAGAGAGCAAAAATTAGACATAGGCATTCAAAGAACAATGAAGTTTGTAGTATCCCTTGGGAGTAAAAATAGCCTAACGGGGGTCTGCATGTCAGCAACTAACCTGCAGTGCTTTCCCTAAAAGAATGTGGGCATTTTTCATCTTCTTCACCTCAAGAACCCTTTTTTTCCTTGGTATAAAAAGAATCAGCGTGGATCACATGCACATAGAAATATACCACAAGAAAAGACACTGCAAGAAAAAATCATCAAGGATTTACCTGTGGTGAAAAGAAAACCAAAACAAGCAAAAAAAAATGAATACTTGTTGCTGAGAAAGTTTACATGTGGAGAAAAATACAACAATTGTAGACGTTGTAGAATGTCACGTAGCTGAACACTATGGCTTTTTGAGCACATGTGGATTGTGGTGGTCTGGGGTGACACTGCACTACTTCTGCACTCCCCAGGTGTGAAAGTCTGAGGTACGAACAGGGAAAGTACAGGGATGTGAGTGGTGCCAGACAGTCTTTTTGGTGTGGGAAAAATTAGGACACTGTCCATTTCACATATGAAGTGGTGAAAATAATTTAGATTTGTAGTGGTTATGGAAGAAAGCTTGGTGGTCTTTGTTTTGTCCCTGCACAGCATTTTTTGCAGTCTGTTAAAATTAAATTTCTCTCCCTTGTGTAGCTCTCTAAACGTGGAAACACCAAAAGAGTCCAAGTAATTTACTAAGCAAGTACAGGCTGAAATACGAAGCTTTCCTTTTGCCAGACAGGAACACCTCGTAACCCTGAGGACATGGTTTGCACCAAGGGTCAAAAATGATCATGAACTTTTTCTCCCACTGTCTCTGGAAACCTTATGACTTTACACAGATGTAATGGCTGGACATTTTCCCAGAAAAGCTATTATTTATTGCAAATGAAAAGAACAAAAAGTTATCTACCTCCTGCAGAAAAATTTAGTATGGATGAGATGAATGAACTTAAGGCATTAGAAACTTCCTATGCTAAAATGCACACTGAAGGAAGAGTTAATTCAAAAACCAGATTGAAGATTTAATGATGTAAGAAAATTATGTAAGTATTATATTCTGTAAATTTTTCTAACACAAGTTACAGGATAATATACAATAATCTGAAGCAGGACTTAAAAATTTTCTTTCAAGAGACAGTTTTGGGAAGGGAGATTCTAACCATCTCCAAATGTAGAGTAAATTCCTTAAAGGATTTTCACACAACAGACTGCATCTTAAAAAGAGAGCTGGTGATTTGCTGGAGTCCATTCCCAGAGCTCAGTGTATGGCAACAGTAATAAAAAAAGAGAGGTTGGAAATATCAAAAGATACTGGTTCATTCAACCTGTACCATTGTGTTGAGGATTATTCTCTGCTTTTCTTAGATTTTTGCCTATTCCTTGATGTACTACTTTGAGCCATTTTTCTTTCCTCCTTTTAGTTAAAAACATCCTTTTTGTTGGCAGAAGGATTTCCCTTGATAGCGGGAACTTCTACACTAGTTACACTGGAATGCACAATGGTTTATTCAGCTTCATATGTGTGAGGAAGAAGTTAGACACATACTGTAATTTTCTCTTCTTGTGTCAATAGTCAGAATAATATAAAATATTAGTATATGTACTGACTGGTTCTTCAGTTTGTGCTCATTATTTGATACAGTTGTGCAAATGCCTACAAGTGTCTGTGAATTGGTGTTTGTTCCTGCACTGACATACATTGGAATTTCCTAAGTCAATACTACGTTGTTATAAGGAAATAAGCATTTTTTTTTTTAATTGTTACCTTTTGTGGAGCACACACCAAGGTGTGTTTACCTATTGTGAAGTTTATTCTGGAACTGTTTGTGGAAAACAAACAGTTTCAAGGAATTAGGACAGAACAAATCTTACTCATATTTCCTACTTTTCCTCTTTTCTGTACTATTTTAGATACGCTCTAAGTGTATCAGTGGCTTGAGATGGCCAGACAGAAAAATCTTGATCAAATTGCCCATCAGCTTAACATCCAGGTTTACCACATTTCTAGCTTAGAACCATAAAGGTTAGCTACTTACAGAACTGCATGAGTGAATGGCAACGTGACACCTAACATGCAGTCATAGTTGTGGTTTACATTACTAAAATAATCCTTATTTTACTCTTTCAGTAATGGGCTCCGAGTTTACTGTGCTATACAGAAATGAATTAATAAAAATTTCTGTGATTAAGTTAGTACAGAATTCAACAGCTCTCAGATGAGTTATTTGAAGTTAAGAATTATTAGGGAAGGAACAGAGAAAATGATGTCATCGCTATCGCACAATAAAATTTTCAGACTCCTGCATCTAGAATGTTTCATAAAGGCATGGAAGAAGTAATGTTTGTGTATGAGAATACAGTGATTACTGAAAAGGAATAGAGAAGGGCAGCAAGGAAATATAGAGTCAACGAAGGTGAGGATTCTTCAGCCTACAGAGGAGTTGGGTTCTGTGATAGAGACATGCGGTCAAGAGTGATACGAGGGACCAAAGGTGCCAAACCATTTGCAGCCACTCCCAATGAAGGACTTGAGGGCAAGGTGTTAAGCAAAGCAAAGCCATGGCAGAATTCAAAACAATAATGAGCAAATACTTTTTCATGCAATAGATAGCTGACCTGTGCAACTCATTGATGCAGAGTGTTGTGGATATTAAATGTTGCTGTGGGCTCAGAAAACAGTTGAACAAATTTGTGGAAGGAAAAATCCATCACGGGTATTTAGAATAGTATTTCTAGGTCAGAAAGTCATATACAAGTTGATGGACTCTCTTTCTGTACAGCTGCCTGTTTCCTTTCCCCACAGATAGTCTGTGTGTGTGTGTGCCAGAACGGAGCAGTTTTCAAGATCATACGTGAAAGATTTGCAAGGCAGGGCAGAAAATCTTAATGATAAGCTAACTGGGAAAAAGCTTACCATGGTGCACGTGTAAACACGTGTGTGCACGAACTGAAATCTCCACTCTCTGCTGCTCAAATCTTAACTTGCACCAAGAGTGCACGCACTTTTAAAAAGTGGGACGTTGTTCTTTTGAGAAACCACACAGTCGCCAGATATGCTGATCTTCTAACAGTGAGAATTGGTATTATGTTTACTTCCTCCAATCTCACATTTCCTCCCTACTTTCTGCTGTAAAACCTCTTGGTGTCTGCCAATGCCACTTTAATACAAGGTCTGCATGTTTTGTTAGGTATTTCCATCAGGTAGATGTCTCTTAATCTCTCTCTTCCGTGCTACTTTGATGAGGTACTAACCTGAGCTTTTTAAGCTTCTTGTATTGGTACAATTGTATTTCCCTTTTTTCTTTTTATTTGGATTTTTAGGTGATAAATGTTATATACTGATTTTCTCTATTCCTTCTCCCCTCAATGCTGAATTTGAACTTTAAAGTGCTAAGGAAGAAAAGTAAATGACCAGTTAACCAGCTATTTGAAAATTTATCAGAAGAAATTTCCTCACTGAATTATATTAATTTTAGAACTGCCAACATTTAGTAATAGCTTCAAACATTATATATTAGAGCCGACACCACATTCTGCTCATGGTGAAATAGTGAATCTTGCTTGTGAACTCATGCTAGTTCTGCCTTGCTGGTTTTTCCTTTCAGAATGACTCCATGGAGAAGCACCACTGTGGCTGCATTTTATTGGAGTTTTTCTGCGTACTAGAAAAGCTAAAACTGACTTTCTGGGAAAGCCCAGGTTCACTCAAGCTCAACTTTGTTCTTTAAAAAGCTGAAAGAGTGCAATCTGGAGTTTTTGTTTCACTTGCTCGTGAGCTCTGCTGCTTTCGGTTAAGCCCGTTCTCAAATCCAGGTTCATTGTTATTCATCCCCCTCCTCCCCTACCTTGTTTTTCCAAAATCATATAGGAAGTTTGTTATTTCTCCTTTAACTTAAACTTCCATTGTAGCAACACCTACAATGAACTGAGGAAGCACATTCCTACCTGTTACACTGGTTTAACAGCTTGTCTTGCCTGAATTGCTATTGATTTTAAAGAAGGATATAGGTTGCTATAGCAATCCTGTACTTGAACATTCAAAGGAGAATACTGCTAAACCTATTGCTTTAGAAATTCTATAAACTCAAGTTCTTAAGCTGAAACTTTCAAACATCTCATACATTTTGTATTTTGTTTCCAGTGATGAGTCATCTTAGTTGGTGATATGCTTTATGACCAATTTGTAAAATTAGTGTTTTGTGCGTTTTCTGTATGCGTGTGACCCAAGATGCTTTACCCATGACTGGATTGCTCATAACAAAGGGAAAGAGGATCAATTCCATGTGTGTAGTCTCAGGGCAAACTTGTCACTTGTGCACTAACAATCTGAAATGAGTGACAGTGCTCACACCAGCTGCTTGACATCCAGGCAGGTGCAGGAGCCCTAGGAAATGTCACACTATCAGATGCAGCTTCAGAGTGTGCAACTGGCAAAAAAGCTTCTGGTCTCAGCTATCACCCCAGGCCACAGCTAACACCCCAGGCCACGTCATCCCTTAGCTTGAAACTATTGCTGAGCTGTCACTTTAATAAATGAGTAGCCACTTTGTTTTGATCAGCATTGTCAGGGCTTATTTCAGAAGTGATTCTGATTCCATTGCACAGCCTAACCCAGCCAAAGTCAATTGGTACAATTTCAAGGTGAATTTATTCATTCTTTATAAAAGTTCTATGCACGAATATATCGAGACAGTTGAATAAATTGAAATAAATAGACTTGGAGTTGCACAGTCTCCTTGTAATTGAAATAGTTTCCCCCCAGTATATTTGTAGTAATAATGGTACCTTTATGAAGACTGGACTGTCTACAGATGGGAGAGTGTGGAATTACCATATTGATAACATATTTGGGAAATGAAATTGGGGCTAATATGTTGAAAAGGGCAGCTGAAAGTTGTCCTTGCCTGCAGCTTAGCACTTAAGATAAAGTTAGGAGAAAGCCTACCACCACATAATGATGCATCATTTTCTTCTTCCAGTGAGAATTGCTTTCAGCTAATTTTCTCCTGTTTTTAATGCAAAAGTTAACTTTTAGAACAGAGCATCTATAGGTGATATATGACAAGTTGAGTTCTGCAACAGTGTACTGTGTGAAAGGCCTGTTTTCCACAATCTTAGGATAGGAAAACAAGTGAAAGATGTCAAGCTTTGACAGTCAGAATATCCATTGTTTGATTCAGAATATCAATTTTTTGTTCTCTTTTCTTTGTGTGTAGCAGTATTAAATGTCCGCAAGCTCTAGTCTTCCTCCTTATTTCATTTGAAAAATAATTCAAGATTGAAAATATTCTCTATTATTCAGAAACAAACTTAACCTGAAAAAAAAAGCAGAAAAATATTCTTGCTTTTCTACAGGGAGGAGAATGAATACAGGTGAGGGAAACAGAAGGCATCAATTAGGAGGCAACAGTTCATTACTTGGGTGGCTTTTCAAAGTTGGCAAGTACATTAGCTATCAGAAGTGCAATTCTGATTCGAGTCTGTCTTTCGAGTGCTCTCAACAGATGCTGCTAGGACAATGGAGGTTTTGAAAGCTTTTCAGAAGAGGAGTTTTGTTGTTTATTATTCCTCTAAAACAACACCCCGAAATAACCCAAGTGATTATCGTGGCCATAAGAGGTGAAGACATTATTTTCTTTCTCCTTGATCTGCTTGATACTCTTGTAAGTCTCTACCACAGACTTAGATTCAGGAAGAGCTGTAATCATGGTGAGCCTTCTCTTCAGCATGAAAATCCCTTCCCCTATGTCCTGGCAGAGAGGGACTTGGAGTGCCACCTTCCTCCTGGGCTGAGGGGTGGATCAGGATTTATTCTTTGCAGTCCTTTCCCAAGGAGGAAGGAGTTTGGGGCTGGTCCAGGCTGTAGCTGCCACTCTGCAAGCTGTCTGACCTTGTCCCAGGGGACTCAGCTGCAGCTTGAGTGACTTGAATGCAGGCTGGAGACCCTCCTCCTGACCCAGTGTGAGGGTATGGGAAGGGCAGGGGTCTGCAACAGTGTCCAGGGAAGGGGAGGGAAAAAGGCTAATCAGACTTTGGCAGCATGGGAGAAGAAGCAGTGAAGCAAGTGAGCACACACTTAGTAATGAGCATGGCCTTAACTGAATCGGGGAAGACAGTGAAATTCTCGTGTTTGGCTTTTTTTTTTTCCCCCCCATTCTCACTAATCTGTGCCAGAGTAATATTGTCAAGATTGGGAATTTAAAAAACTGGAATTCTGAGTTGTCCACGGAAGTGAGGGAATGTATTTGACTAGTGGAACCCCTATTTTATTAACATTTTAGCAGTTTGAAATGTTAATATATCATTACGTATAATTGAGAAGTTATTTATTAATTTCTTAAGAGTGCATTTTGTTCATCAATTAGCACCCAGAACTATTATGAACTAGTTACTGCAAATGCTGTAGTTTAAGAAAATAGACCCTTTTGATTTAAAAGAAGAAAAAGCTGTCTGAAATTTCAGGTCCAAAAGTCCATTTGCATTTTGTTTCTTTTTAAATGATACCATTACAAGGAGAAAGAATCATTTATGACCTAATAGCCTTGCACAGTAAGTTTTGTTATATAGCAAAACTATGTATGTAACTTATATATCCCCTTAAAAAAGAAAGGTTTTATAGTGGCAGCATCGGCTCCTTAACTGGAACAAACTGTGCTGCTGCGATAAGAGAAAAATGTATGTTTGATTTTGGGAGACTCATCTTTCTCACAAATCTTGATTAGCAGGTGGCAGGACAATATAGCATTGAATTGTATGCAAAGATAACCAAGATTTGAAATATGAATCTTTTCCCAGTGTAAAAGATGAAGATGACAGGTGTAATTTCTTCAAACTCATAAATTACTTGAGTTTTGGGCAAGTCTGAGGTGACCGATAGTCTCTTGGCAAGGAAGGCTCAGTGATTTGAAAAGTGTTATATTGCATTACGCAAATGTGAAATCTAAAAGTTTTAGTTCATCTTTCTATATGTCTTGTATAGCTCAGGGGAGCTGGTCTACTTTTGGAATGTAAAGGAAGAATATGGAGTAGCTACAGCAGATCTACTGTAACTTATCTCATTTTACATCATTCCCTATATAATGAACTATACTTACTAAATTGCATAGCCCTCAAGAGGCTGAGAATTATTCTCTTCAACAAGAGCCAGCAGTCATGGTAAGCTTGGGTTAAACACATTGATTAACACATGTTATCACACAATAATGGTGCAATTAACTTATGGACCCCAAATATTTGCATATTTGAATTCATTGGTTTTAGAGTATCTTGAGAGATATAAATGAAATAGTTCAGTGTTAATTATTTCCAAACACTTGCATGAAACCAAGGATGTATATTAGTCTTCAATGAAAGGGACATATATTGCATCAAAAGTGTTAAAGGTGAAGGGTGGATAGTTTTTCCCACATTAAACAAGGCCTAAGCTGTGATATTTTTCTGATCCATCTAGTGACTAATTTCCTTGACTAGAGAAACCCCTAACAGTTACTAGGGAGCTACTTAGCAGACAGAAGTGTCTCTGTCAGTATTTCTTTATGCAATTCTGAAAAATAAGACTGATTCTGGTTGCCATTCATTCATTTAATGCTGCAATTTCATTCTCTTCAGCGTAGCAATCTTGATTTACTTGGGTTCAAAATTAGCCTCTCTAAATGCCTATGAATTATTTCACTAAAAGTTAAATAGATCTTTCAAAAGTTTAATTTTCCCATCAAATATGTGACCATTTTGTTGGCCTAACAAGTTTCTTTGTAAGGAAAATGCATACAGGATTTAAGAAATTAAAGACGTTATTAAACAAATTAAATTAACAAAAAGTAAAAAAAAATGACATGTTTCATTTAATTTAATTTGATTTTTTTCCTAGTTATTTCAACAAACTTCTGCAAGCCCTGAAAAAGATTTAAGAAAATTTCATAAAAGTATTTTAGAATTGACCTATTTTATAAAATAGTTCCTGTGTTCCATTATGGTTTGATGGTAAATTCATCTTTTTTTTTCTGAGCACATCTGAAAAAATGTGATAAGCTGTGCTCCTGTGATTGCTAGGTGCTCTTAGTCAGCTTTCCTGGGTTGTCAACACTGCTAAATATGTGGGTTTGTGGTATGGACATGAAGCGAATCAGGAAAATTATTCTGTACCCCAAAACTGTATTTGAAAACCATTCTGAAACCTTCCTTCTGCATTGAACTCCAGATCTGTTTGAAGCCTCATGGGAGCTATGCAGAATTGACTTTTGTCACTGTTTCATTATTTCTTTAATCATCCATCAGCAAGTATTAGAAAATCCTCATCTAGGCAGTAGTGAGAAGACATACAAGGAAGGTGCCTATTAGTAATACACAAAATTCAACAAATTTTATATAATAGCATCAGTAATCAGATAAATTAATTTTTAAAGCTAGTTGAAGAGAAAAATTAAATAGATGCA
The DNA here is from genome assembly GCA_013400615.1 of Syrrhaptes paradoxus. Taxonomy (NCBI): domain Eukaryota; kingdom Metazoa; phylum Chordata; class Aves; order Pterocliformes; family Pteroclidae; genus Syrrhaptes; species Syrrhaptes paradoxus. The sequence continues at coordinate 5,228 of VZTO01007587.1, read as the reverse complement.
TTCGTTCAACCATGACTATTCTGAGTTTCATGTCCATTGGGGTGGCAGTCCTGACACATTATTAAAAAGATCAGATTAAAATACAAAGAAATTTAGTTAATGAAACTGAAGGGAAAAAAAAAATCTTTAATATAATTGCTTGTTACAGTTTTCAGCCTCCTGTCTGCTACCTGCCATGCTCTAGTAAACTGTGTTTTAGGAAAGGCCATTGTATAATAACTTTTTATGTTGTAACAAGATTATGTTTTTTTCCATTGACGTTCAAGCACAAACATGTATAATTAAATGTGGGAATATGCCTAAGCTGTACCTTGTTATGCATGATACAGCTGTTTTCAGAATGTGTACTGTACCATTCCCCTTTTTTAGCTTTAGCTTTAGCATGAATAAATGCATAAATTTTAATGGTGTACAGACAACAAAGAAATCAAAAGAACAAGAAGGTATGAGAGAGGATTTTCCAGAACTTGGGTTTCATAATTGAGGCCTTATTATCAATTAATTTTCTCTGTGTTATTGTCTGTGTGAAAAGCTAATTTTAAAAATAATGCCATTTAGTGGTCCCTTACACTGCATTCTAAAAGGATGACTAGATTTTTCTTGTTATTGTTTACTGTAGTGGTGCTGCTTTAGCAAGAGGATGAGTAGTTCTGAAGTTGCCACATTTGGCCACCTGTGCCCTGAAATTTATTGAGAGACTGATGATTTGAGTAGTTTTCTTATCAACGAAACGCAGCCAAGAACATGGTAGTTGTGAAACAGGTTTTTAATATAAAAGAGCAAAACATGTTTTTAAATAGAAGAGCAAAACCAGGAATAAGAGTAAATCTGACTCTGAATTCTGAGACACGCAGCTGCTCCCCATGTCTTTCCACCCTTCACCTTCTTCATTGCAGCATCTGAGTTTTGTTTTCGTTGCTAGTGTACAAGGTAGGATATAGCATCCTAGAGACTATAAGAATAAGAGAGATCACAGCAGTGCTGAAATTAAGGGTGCATAGAGCATAACACTGTAAAAAAATAAAATCTTCAAGCTATATACAATGGCTTGTCCAATAGTAAGTAACAGTCATCTGAATGAACTCCTTTCTCAATATTGCATTGCCCAGGATACCACACCTTGTTGGAACCACAAGAAGATGTCTTATAAGAGATGAAAGATGTTCGGCAGGACTTCACCCCCCCGTCACATAATATATGGCCAAGAAAAAGCTAGCTAATTTTTTTTTTAGAAGTAGTTGGAAGATCTCTTCTTTTCATGCTTTATGCTGGGCAATACCTGTAAATTCAAAGGTAATAAGTGGCTACCATGTAGGTAGCATGGTTTCTGTGAGCTACAGGTAATCTGGTCATTGCCAGTAGAGTTGGATGTGGTACCAAAGGTGACCCACAGAAATAAGCATTATGTGAAGTGAGACCGGCTTTCAAGGGGAAAAGTCTGCTTTTCTTTCCAGAGCAAAGGGTCCTTACTTCAGTATATTGACTGTTCTTTGAAGCTTTTCTTCTAGTGCAGAAAGTCTCTAACACTGTGGGTTTTAACATCATCATTATCAAACTTTTGAATCTCAAAGCTCTTCAAAGCAAAGCAGATCTATGTCACGATAGTTATTTTATAGGGACAACTACTTAGCTGAGGTGTTTTTTTTAACAACAGTGCCTTTACATGGTGGGGATTTTAAATTTTTTTTTGTTGATAAAACTATTTTAAACTTCTTATATGCAACCTGTTATTAAAAGTATGGAAGGAAGGAAGCAACTCTGTCAGGCTTCAGGGATCTAAAACATTTCTGAAAGCAGTCAGTGCCCTAACATCGCTTATCTCATGAGGCCATTGCTCAGCTGTTTGACTGCTGCTGTGGTGACATCACAGCTTTTAAGGCGGTGACCCAAAGGAAGGTGGTCCTGCTCTCAGAGTGTATTTTCAGGGGGAGTGGGAGGAGAATGAGGACAAGGGGATGGGAAAACTGCTAGAAGGCAGTAAACAACAATGATTTAAGTGGGGTGTTAACCACTATTCTTTCCATTATCTCCGGCACAAAGTAGTGGAATAAATTTACAGTCTTCATACCTATAGCCCTGACTGTCTTTAACATAAAAAAAAAGATGAAACTGTTGAAATCTTGAAATGTTCCACAGGAAAAAAAAATCATTAATTGGTTAGGTTTAGCCACATGGCTTCCCTAGGAAACATTTCCTTCAGGAGCACTTGTGCATGTTTGTTTGTGAGGCCAGTGCTTCTCCCATAAGTGAAATACTTGTGTTACTATTAATCTTCAAGGGTCATATAGCCATGTGTCTAATCAGCGTATTTTTGTTATATCTTGCAATATTTCAATATCACATTGTTATAAGAATTCTACAACACTTGGTTGAATTCTAGCTACATAAAGTGAAAATTTAGTGGAGGTTCCCTGCCGTCATAGTTTACACAGATACATTTACATTAAAATATAATGGGTTTTGGCAAATAGATTTCTGTGATGTAACCTTACATTGCTGTAGAAACAAAAGTAAATTGAAGACATATTTGGATCTCAAATCATTCACAAGAGAAAAAAGATACTCTGTTTAAGCCTTAGTATTGATTCTTTATGCTAGGGAAAACAAATGGCCATCAATTCTAGTACTGACTTCTGCTTACAATTTGTCCTCTTTGTTTATTTCACAATTAGTGTACATAGATTAATAATTGCAATTCATGAACCTAATAATTTATGCATTAGTATTTAGCCCTTGTCATGTCTTTAATTTTTGCAATTAATTATTTTAATAACAGAAAGGTTAATTGCACTATTCATCAGAACTGCTTGCTGTGAAATAGTAGACAAATAAGAATCTCCAAAGATAAAGGAAAGGTGTGACCAGCAGGTTGAGGGAGGTGATTCTGTCCCTCTGCTCTACTCTTGTGAGACCCCCCTCCCCCTCCCNTTTTTGTGTGAGGGTGGTGAGGCAGTGGCCCAGGTTGCCCAGAGAAGCTGTGGATGCCCCATCCCTGGAGGGGTTCAAGACCAGGCTGGATGAGGCTTTGAGCAACCTGGGCTAGTGGGAGGTGTCCCTGCCCATGGCAGGGGGGTTGGAACTTGTCAATCTTTGAGGTCCAAACCATTTTATGATTCTGTGACTACTCAGAGCTGTCATTCCAGCCAAGGAAAGTCACTGAACTAGCCTAGCAGATTCATGCAGTTGCTGAAATCTTGAGCATCAGAATGGATTCTGTTCAGACAAAGATATACCAATGTATATGTCAAAAAATGATGAAAAAATCTTTGTTGAACAATATCTTATGTTCTTTTGTATGCATTGTGGCATGGTATATAGAGATACGTTCCTCTTCAGCATGCTTTGAATGGTGGTATTTAAAATGTCTTTTCAGACTTTTTTTTAGGACTACTGTGCAGAACCAGAGTGCTGTTTACATACTGATTAATCCTTTTTACCACAAAGCCAAATTGCGTTGCGGACTGAACCTGTTAGTGAGCTGCTGCTCAGCCTTTAGACCTGTGATAAAAGCAAACCCACAATTAATGTGCACCTGTGGTTATACATACGCAAAGTGCTTAATGGCCCTTTATTGTTAAACATGAGTTAAATATGCAGGTGGAAATAACTGGCAAAAATGAACAGATTTGGATTTTTCAAGTCCATCTTAATTTTTATTTGTTCAAATATTTGCCTAGGCATTGACTCATTGGGGTGAAAAGTGGTTAACCTGATATAATGGTGCTAACTTTTCATCTTTTTATATTTATGTAGCAAAGTCAAGAGTAGTGTGTGCTTAAAAGGAGGAGATGGATTATCATTCTTGAGCCAATCTGAAGCATTTTAGTAAAGCCCTTCAGTAATCCTCATTCATGCTGTTGACTAAATGGTACCTGTTTTGGGCATAGAAAAAGAGAATTGTCTTTGGTGTTCAGAGCTGTTAGTCAGATGTGTCAACTAGACTAATTTTATATTTGGGGTAAATGCAAAATTTTGAATTTACTTTCCTGTGTCTATTTGCCACCAAGACTACACTATTTAGACTTTCTTCTAGTTTCTTCTTATTTCAAAATTGCAGAATTGTTGTCTGAATAAAAATATTCTTTTATGAACAAAACTATTAAAACTATATCAAAATTTTGCTAGGCTTATAAGAAGTGACCCAGAGTGTCTTCAGGCAGCAATTTTTTGCTTCAGCTATCACATACTAAAATGAAGAGCAGATGGAAGATGAGAGGAAAGGTCATGCAGGTTAACCATGTCAATGTAACAGTAATAACAAGACAAGTGTCAATTTTTCTGCAAGTAATAAAATGTCAGTTTATTGAAATCCACACCTTAGCATCTATTTTTCACTTTATCTGTATGTGTCTCCATTTGCAATTGGCCATTGGATGCCACACATGGTAAACGTAGAGTAACCCAAGGTGATTTCCACCTTCAGTTAAGTAGAAATGAATTTGCATTAGTATAGGCTTTTGTCAGGAAATATGCAAAAAATAATCTTCCCCTTAGGCTAAATCTCACAGTTGAGTTGTGCAGTAGATGTCATTTTTATTTTCTGTATAAGAAGATAGCTAAAGGACTGCTGAAAAATGGCAGACTGATTTCTAATCCAGCCATAAACACTATAAACCGTAAATCTTCAATAAGGGTGTGTTTTCATGATCCAGATATTTGGTAGGATCCTTTCAGGAAATACACATTTTGTCTATATTTTCTATATTGGGCTAAATCAGTATTTTCATGCAGAAAATGCAAGCAGGGGACTGAAAAGACACCCTCAAAAAAACCCTACGTTAGAAAATAAATCTGATCATAAATAGCCACTAGTTAGCTTTTGTTAGATCACAACCTTTTAACTTGCCTTCTTAAATCTGTGTTTCATAGATGGGATTACCCCTGGACTGCAGAGGGGCCTTCCTTACCACAGTGGTAATTAAGGGTCTCTCAATGTAAATACTTGTGGTGGAATCTTTGTTCCATTGGCCTCAGCATAAATATTTAGCATGATTTTTCTGGGCTTAAAGATGATATCTGTCTTTTCTACTAGAACACTTGAGTTTCATTTCTCTTTTCTGCAGCCCATAATCAGGCACCTGCCTGCCCCTTGCAGATGGCCAGTGCTTTTCATTCCAAACTCAAAACCTACTCTGAGAAAAAGAATCAAATGAATCAAATGGTTTTATTAGATAGGTTTCTGAATTCCAATACAAATACTTTTTACAAATCGTGTATGTGTGTACATA